>WHSE01000067.1:0-74220 GCA_012295165.1 Asparagus setaceus | reverse complement strand
TTTTTACATACAAAGCACCTGGGTTTTACACCTCTCTTCTAAAAGCCCTGATTCTTCTTATTAACTCAAGTATCTTATCGTCAAAAAAGTTGAGGTTGCTTAGAAGAGAGGGACAAAATCACTTAAAGGCTTCATTGCTATAAAAAAGGCATCTTTGAAGATGAGGGTAAAAGGTAAGGACTTCTTTGTCAAAAATGAAAGGTAGAAGCTTCTTAAAATAGAAGGGTAAATCTATGGGGCTACTCAGACTATGTTCTCAATGTAATCGACCACAAACAAAACAATAATGAAGTTAGATAATATAAATCGCTCCGTCCGACTAAATAGTGCCGATTTCTCAATCACTAACACTAATGCAAAGCACCGCCGCACCATTGATATCGAGACTAAAGACCGGTCAATGTTCTACCGTAATACATCGCCTGCTCGCGGATCATTGCCGCCGCCCTCACGTAGTAAAGCTTTAACGCAGTGATCCGCTGTCTTGATGTAAATCAAACGGTTTTCTCCATCAGCAAGGTAACAAGAACAGGAGGTTTAGCGAGATAATGCATTTGATCTCTTCAAACGCCGACAAAAGGTTCCAAATAAATCCATACTTCTTGTTCAACTTGGAGAACGGTTGGCACTTCCTTATAGGTTCGATATGAACCGCCGGATGTACGCCAATCGCCATTGTAACCCCCGAAGTTCTCGCATTGAGGTTGCAACTCTTGAATTGCCTTCACTTTGTTAGATCAACGGATGCCCTTATTTGTGACTTTTATTAAAGCCGGTGAACTTGCTAATTGTGACATCCCAAGGAAGGATTTGGCAGTGGTTCATCTTTAGTTGATGAGTTCGCGATTGTTCATGGGGAAAGTTGGTTTGTTATTCATTGCTCGCTTGAACTGCAGCGTACCTTCGCTGGCCTACAACAAAATTTCAAACAAAAGAAATGCCTTTATTTTCGCGCTTACAATGAAAACGAAAATTACAACTTTCTTCCTTTAGAACAAACACGGGATCTCTATTATCCGATCCTCGCCATGGGTTCTTTGCCCGTGCCGGACTTTGTTCGTCCGCTGACCACCGCAATCCGGACTCGTGTAAACCCTGCCTCGAACTACAGACGAGAGGGGCTCGCTTCAACGGGAAACGATACTCGAGGGATCACACTCACGAAGGAGAGGATCGTCAGGGGATCACACTCACGGCGAGAGGATCGCCGAGCGGGTGAGATCTACAAGGAGAAATCACACGCTTATCCCCGAGGTTAAGACGGCTTAACCTAGAGGGTATCTCAGAGTTCGACCAGCTTTGTTTACCATAGATCTGGACGCCGATCGACTTGCTCATTTGCTCGAACCGCAGCGTCAGAGATCTCGCGAGGGCTCTTCTCGTGAAGTCCGCCCAAAGCCAAAGCCAACCCTCAAAATCCAAAAACTCCAAAATCCAACCCAACAAAACCCCACCAACAAGACCCCCTATTTATACATCTCAAGGTGCTCACACCGTCGGCCACTGGGCCACCAATGAGGAGGCACCGCCATGTCAAATGGTGCCACTCACCTTTAAGGAGGCTCGGCCATGTTTGACCGAGCCACCTCGCTTGGTCGAGGTACCTCGGCCTTGGTCGTGAGGCTCGCCCATGTTGTCGAGCCACTGCCTGTCGGCGAGGCTCGCCATGTTTGCCGAGCCATCGCTTTGGTCGGCGGCAATTCGCCAGTTTCGTGAGGTGGTTCGGCCATATGGCCGAGCCACCCGCCAATTGCCGAGGTCCGCCAATTTGGCCGAGGTCCCGTTGCCGCTGGCCGCTTTTTGTGTCGCTTTTGTTCGCTCCGCCGATTCTTCGGTCTTCCGCTTTTGCCCGTGATGTCGCCAGGTTTGAGTCCAGGTCCGATCAACTTCCAGAGCTCAAACGCTCGCTTGCATCGACGGACTAAGTACGCTTGATTCCGCCTCGCCGACGCTTGAGTTTAGCCAACTCGCCTGAGCTTCGCTGCCGGTTTTCCACGACGCGTCCGCCATTGCCAGACGCCGACCACTTCATGGGTTCGCCGACTCGCTTTACGCTGCTTTGGCGTAATCACGCCGACGGCTGCTCGGTCGCTGCCGGATGGATCGCCTTATCAACCCACCGCATTTAGTCTTGTTCGCATCGATAAGCAATTTTAACGCCACAGATACCCTCCAAAGCCGCCTCGCCTCGATTCTTGATGAGTCCGATGCTTTGACATGATGAGCCCTTCACTCTTTAATTGGCGGATAGGACTTTGAATGACCTCGCGCTTGATCTCTCCATTCCCTTCAGCCTTTCCAGCTTTGTAGGATTGCAAGGTATTACTTGCATCGCATTTTTGTCCGACCGCGTCGAAATCTCACCGAAGTCGATAGATGAATTTCTTTTGAGGTTGGCTCCAGATTTGATTCCTCCAATCTCTCTCGTGTTCTCCGCTTTGTAGGATACCCTGGGTGTTGGCGTCGCATTTATTGCTTGACCGGTTGGAATTTCAAATCAGAAGCTAATTGAGTTCATTTGCTGTTGACTCGTCGCGGATTGTCGCCCAATTGACCATCGAGGTTCCTCCGCTGATCGGGAATTCTTCAGTGGATCCCAACGCTGATCGGTGAATCCTTCGGCCGACGCACTCGCTGGTTACGCCGCCATCGCATTACTGCTGCAAAGGTGTTCATCCACTGCGGGAGGTATTCTTCCCAATTGTTGATTGGTAGGCTCTCGGGATGCATGAATCGGCACGATACGGAGGAGTCCTTCGAGGTAGAACGCTGTCCGGCCGATA
The DNA here is from genome assembly GCA_012295165.1 of Asparagus setaceus. NCBI lineage: Eukaryota > Viridiplantae > Streptophyta > Magnoliopsida > Asparagales > Asparagaceae > Asparagus > Asparagus setaceus. Next base: position 71,437 of record WHSE01000067.1, on the reverse strand, counting down.
TAAGCCTCGCCGTAATTTTATCCTCCTTGAGGTCCCACAAATGAGGAAATTGAGGGTTATCGAAGTTATCCTTAAGAATATGGTAATATTCTCCGTGAACTTCTCGCTAAGAACCGTGAATTAGTTTATACTGTAATCCTATTTGGGAGTGGGCTAGCTTACGGGAGAATATCCGCATTGAGTCCGTCTCACCACATTGCCGAAATTTCAGATGCCCTCGCCATTACCGACTCGGTTCACACAAATGAGGCCGTGCATCATTTGGAGACCGCTGTCGGGCTTCGCCTTCCGCGGGACACTTTTGGTTTTGTGTCACCGGAGAAGCGAGGATGGTAGAGCTCTAACAGAACCAAGCGGCGAGGAGAGCCCGATCGCCTTGAAGCCGACTTAAGGCCAACAAAGAAAAGACTCTCGGTCGTGCTCCGGGAATTTGAACTCGGGCGTTCGGTTGACCTCAAGAAGGAGATCGAGGCCCTTAATGGCCAGGAGAGACTTTCAGGTCGAAGCTCGTGAGGAACTTCAAGCAAGCTTTTCTCAATAAAGTATTTGCCGCCACAAATCAGCCGCTTAGAAACTTGTGTAACTTCAGCCTTTTATCGACAAAACATATTTCCGCCCTCTTTGTGCTCTATTATGATTCTTTTATTTCACGTAAATAATTAACCATAATACTTATAGGATTTTTGGCAAACCCTCACCGCCAACGGATTTGATTAGCCTTTACCAACTACCGCTTGAGTTGGGCTAGCGTGGATTATTCGATCCGCTCCGACGCGGACGCTAGGCCGGAAGAATGAAACTCTTCTAGACTTGTTGCTATGATATTGAATACATAGGCTCACTTTTTACGCAAGAGACCACCCGGCAACGCTGCAGAGGCCAGCTTAATCCCTTCTTAGGCTTCGGATGAAATACCCTGAATCCAACTCGTGTCTTCTTCAATCTGAAAAGATTCAAACCGAACGCAGGTGGGCGCTGACTTTATCCCTTCTTAGGCTTCGGATAAAATACCCTGAATCAACTCGTGTCTTTTCAATCTAAAAGACTAAACCGCAACGCTGCTAGGCGCTGACTTTATCCCTTCTTAGGCTTCTCGGATAAAATACCCTTAATCGAACTCGTGTCTTCTTCAATCTAAAGACTAAACCGCTAACGCTGCGCAGTGAGGCTGGACTTTAGGGTTATCACAACCCCCACTCTCAACGGATTTGACTAGCCTTTACCAACTACCGCTTGAGTTGGCTAGCGCAGATTATCTAGATCCGCCCGCGACGACGTTGTGCTAAAAGAATGAGACTCTCTTAGACTTAATGCTACTTATGTTGAATACGCAGTTTCGCTTTGTCACGAATAGACTACCCAACGCTGCAGCGCTGGCTTTATCCCTTCTTAGGCTTCGGATAAAATGCCCCAAAATCAACTCGTCTTCTTCAATCGAGAAAGACTAAACCGCAACGCTGCGGGCATGCTGGCTTTATCCCTTCTAGGCTTCTCGATAAAATACCCCAGATGAATCTTGGCCCTTCTTTGACCGGAGAAGGATTGAACCGGATTAAGGTTGATTGAGGTGGGAAAGGAAGAATGTATTCTATTTCCTAAGGTGGAGAGGAAGGAGGATCTTGTCTCCTATCTCCAGTAAGGGATGAACAAGAGAGGAAGGTTTTGTATCCTATTCCTGCCGCTGGAGAGGAAGGTTTTGTGTCCTATCTCCGTGTGCTCACGAAAATAAGAGAGGAAGGTTTTGTATCCTATCTCGTTGATGGAGAGGAAGGAGGATCTTGTCTCCTATCTCCCAAGGCCGGAAAGGAAGGATTTTTGTCCCTGCTTCCAATGGAGAGACTAAAATGGGATTCCATTTTGAGAATCTTGAAAGATGAGACTAAGAGTGGGATCTCCACTCCGAGAATCTAAGACAAGAGAGGAAGAATGTATTCTATCTCTTGCTCTCAAGAGGAAGGATATGTCCTATCTCCAGAAGGTGGGAAAGGAAGAATGTATTCTATTTCCGATGAGAAACTAAGAGTGGGTCTCCACCGAGAATCTTGGAAGGGTATGGATAGCTTTCTTTGTAGGATTGCTAACTGTAATTTGAGTGGACCTCTTTCGAAGGAATCGAGGGATTTTCCGTGGTTGGACAGAAGATTTTTAGTGGGCCCACCAACCAATTGGATCAGAGAGAATTTTGGAGGAAAACACAATAATCTAGGGTTATCCTCATGAAAATGAGTGAGATATTCTCTGAGGAACTTCCATCAAAACGGGCCCAATGTATTAGGATAATACTTTTCAGAACTTCCCATTTATCTGGCATTAATCACGGCCGCCATTCTCAGGTGATAGTATGATATGCACCGCTTGAATAAATGCCTCATTATAAACGGCCTTCCCATTTGGGTTCAATTTCTTCTTTTAGGTTGAGAGTTGATCACGCTTCAGCGCCGCAGGACGCAGATCTCCTCCAGGTTCTCTCGTCAACTTCTTTCTCGTTTGAAAGCTCCCACATTCTAGCCATGCAACTCTGCAGCATTTCTCAGCGCTTCTCATCTAACATCTCAAGTTCTTGAGACGCGATGTTGTTCTTCGGCCGCCATCTTCACAGTACCCGGCGGAACCCTGATTTCAACGAGAATTGCTTCCACACCCAGAGACTGAGAGAGCACGTAGTTCCTGCCGCACGCCCGTTGTGCGATATGCCCAGTGCTGCTCCGAGTTTATCATCCCAATTCGCTTGTTATTCTTCAAGCTTTGACAAAATCTTGATTATCGCCTTGTTGAAACAACTCCATTCGCCGATTATAGGTCGCCGATGGACATCTTGTATCTTGAATTTCGTGAAACCCGATGAAGGAATTGCTCGATAATTGGGGACCGCTTGTCATGCACGATCCGTTTGGGACACCATGTCGATAGATGACATGGTGTTTGATGAATCGACGACGTACCGCTTTGACCTCTTTTAGTGGGATTGCTTCACCACTTGGAGAAGTAGTCGGTGATCGCTAGAATAAACCGATCACCTTTAACCGACGGAGGAAAAATGGGACCTACAACGCCCATTCCCCATGTCTCAATGGCCGATGTGGTAGGATGCGTACCGCTCAAGCGGCCGATGCATATAATTCTGCGAATTTGACACGCATGGCATTTCCGAAAGCCGCATCGACCGCATCATTAATCATCGCGGCCAAAAGTAGCCCATTCTCCCGATTCGCCAGAGCTTGGGACCGTGCCGGAAGCACTACATTCACCTTCGTGCTTCCCCGGAAGGACCTCTTCGCCTTTGTTTGAGAGGCATCGGAGTAAAGACCATCGCATTCCTCGATATAGCATCCGGTTTCGTGGTCGTAAAAGAATCTTGAGCTCTTCACGGATTGACTTCTCCTTCACGCCTTCCGTAGAATACCATGTAAGACGAATCGATGATAGGAAAGCCAATCTCGGGCTCCAACTTGGTTTGTTGTATGTACTTGGTAACTACCCCTTACCTCTTGTGCCTCATCGATAATGGTAACGAAGAGTTGGTGAGTCCCGACCGAACTAGTTGCTCGGCCTCTGTTGTGCTAACGACACGCCTAACGCCGCCAAGGCGCTGAGCGTTGAGGCGGGATATATTCGATGAAGAATTCAATGAGTCCGCCATTTCAACGTATCACCGATGATGGGGACCTGATCGGTTCCTCACTCAGAGTCACCACGACCCGCTTAACTATCGCCAGAATTCCATACGCTTCGAGATATTCGACCCCACTTTGGCGGCTAAGTCCGATAAGTAACGCTGTATTCGCCACGCTATTGGAACAGGTTCGTGAGTGAATAAGCACGGGCATGACATGATTCCCTGAAATCAAGACAACTCCGACCAAATGAGATTTTAGAACGTCCGGGTACTTGCACATTAGTGGCCCGAGAGGTTCGGCCAAAATACAATCGCCATATTTGTTGGTGCGATGTAGTGTTGACTTCTTGAACTTCATCATCCGAAGATCATCATATAGCTCAACCGGATCCGCTGTCGGGCCGCGTACTCAAGAGATCGCAAATCGCTTGTCCTTTGACCGACTTCGTTGTTTGAAGTGCAAGTCATATTGGGACAAAAGCAGCCCATTTCGCCAAACGCCAACTCATTGAGCCCGGCCGGGTCATAAATATTCGGATCGGATTTACGCTAGAGATAACATAAATCGCTCGGTCCAATAGTGCCGCGATTTTCTCAATTCGCAACACTAATGCAAGGCATCGCTTCGACCATTGGGTATCGAGACTCAGACCACCAATGTTCGACTCGTAATACATCGCCTGCTCGGACCGCCGCCGCCGCGGCGAAAAGGCGCTTAACGAGTGATCCGCTGCCTTGACGTAGATCGAACGGTTTTCCGATGCGTGCAACAAGAACGGAGGTTTAGCGAGATACGATTTAATCTCTTCAAACGCCGACAAGGCCGCCCCAAATAAACGACACTCTTCTTGTTCAACTTGGAGAACGGTTGGCACTTCCTGCATAGATTCGATATGAACCGCCTGATGTACGCCAATCGCTCTTGTAACCCCCGAAGTTCTCTCGATTTCTGAGGTTGCAACTCTCGAATTGCCTTCACTTTGTCGATCAACGGGATTCCTTTGTCGCGACGACTAACCGGAGGAACTTGCCACGGACATTCCAAGGAAGGATTTGGCGGATTCATCTTTAGTCGATGAGTTCGCATGAGATCAATACCGCTCCAAGATCTTTGATGTGATCTCCTTTGTCACGCTTTTACGCACCAAATCGCCGACGTAGCATTCGATCCGCCTCCCAAGATGATCCCGAAAATCTCGCTATTGCTCGCCGGTATGTTGCACCGTTTCTTAGTCCGAATCGCATGACCGTAGCAAAATATACCGATGTATGCTTCAACGCCAGGTGTTTACGCCATCGGGTGCATCTTGATTTGATTATACCCCGAGAAACCATCCATGAACGACATTCTTTCAAATCCACACGCATTGTCAACTATGACATCGTTGATTGGAAGAGGAAAGTCATCTTTGGGCAAGCCGCTGAGGTCTCAGTCGCTACTGCATCCTAATCGACCCATTTTTCTTCATGACCGACTATATTCGCCACCCAACCGATGTTGAATTTCCTTGATGAATCCCGATTCTATGAGTTTCTTCACTTCGCCAACAATTGCCTAATATTTGTGGACTAAACCGCCTTTGCCGTTGCTTGACAGTTTGACATCCGCCTTGATGTTGAGGCGATGTGTTGCCACATTAGGTCGAGTCCCGCATGTCCTCGTAACTCCGTGCTAATACATCGATATACTCCCCGATTAGGGCAATCAACTCTTTCTTTCTTCCAAGGAGAGTATTGTCGATGTTTATGAGTTTAGGATGCTCATCACCCATATTAACTGACTACCTCGGCCCTAGTGGGGGTTCTTTGTTCAACCTATCCCCAAACTACTCTTTGAGTTGATGGATCCATGGGTCTTCCCATGTTGGCATATCTTCATCACCCTCAATAGTAGCAGGATCGATCGTGAGCCATATTTGACATCAAAGCCTTGAAAGCTCCGAGGTCTGGTGTCGTAATCCCAAGCCAAGAATCGATGAATGTCCGCCTCCCTCATCGTGGATTATCATCAATTAGCCATGAGCATTCATTTTCCGAGGAGGATCTCGATCCCAATCCCCTTCTAAATGCATAGTAGTTATCCGCTTCCCTTTGGGACATATGCCGCTTTAGGAGGGACTCGAGGACCTCACCAAACATAGACCTTCTCCTTGTGTCAAGTCGCACTCCCACTTCTTCATGGCCTCTCGACTATATCTGAATGTTTGAGGATAGGCCCGCTGTCATCTTCATCTTCTTCTAAGAAATGATTCTTGAACCGTGATTCCTTTTCCGTGAAACCAAGTCTTTTTCACTACTTGATCTTTCGGATGACGAAGTGTTGTCCCAAAGGAGTCCCGGAATTGCTTTTGTGTAAAGCAAGAAGACCGAAGTAAGTGCAACTCGATCGCTGTATAAACCTCGCCATTACATCATTCAAAGACAAAGGGTACTCTAAATCGCCATTTATTGATTCATCGGCAATTTGCCAATTACAATGTTCATCCGACGATTCTTCATCGCCAAGATTGATTACAAGGGTACAATGTCTTTAAAACAAAACCACCACTATAATCAAGCCCGCCGAATCGCTTTCTTCACCTGTCCGTGTCTTTGGGCCGATTCGCTTTTGACTTATTACCGAGAGGAGAGAATCAAGAAATAATTCTCCACCCCTTAACCGGCCGTTTGTCCGCACCACCGCCTTGACTCATTATTCGTGGTTCACATATTTAAGACACCGATGAAGAGTAGATGGACTATAACGCTACCGCGGGATCCAAGGTCCACCCAACAATAAGTTATAGGAAGTCTCACAATCACATAGTGTGACTTCGACTTTAAATCCCCATCCGGCACTTTATCCGATCTACCAAGCGCCGAGACCCTGGTGTTAAACCCATAGATCATTGTGCTCATGGATGCCGCCATCGGCAGGATTCCAAGGTGATACATGAGGCTAGGGCATAATGCTCACAGCCGAACCCGGATCGACTTGGATCCGTTAACTTCACTAGAGCCAATATACCCGGTGAAGTATAGCGCCGATCGTGCTTGAATCTCTCGCCTGCATATCCTCCTTTGTAAAAGTAATGCAGGAAGTGCTTGGCTGCCAAGTTGCATTGTTGTGCGATTCTTCCGAATCGGTTTATCTCGAGTGAGAAACACTTCGTAGTCGCCTGAGCTTCTTGTAGAGCTTCCCTGCTTCTTTGACAATCGGAGCAACTCATAGAGAGTTATTCGCCGGATGTTCGCCAACCGGGCCATGATGTCGAAACGGTATGGAGAGCCTCGATGTTCTCGCCTATCCCTCAATCGGGCGCATTGAATCGACCGCCGAGTTGAGCCCCGACCTGAGGTCGCTTTCTCCTTTGCTTCATGCTTTTTCTTTCTCTCGACGAGTGAGAGGAGTCGTGGTCACCCCCAGCTCGACAAGGTCTTAGCTTGGATTTGGAGGTTCCGGATACTGTAGGAGTATTCTTGTCCACTCCTAGTAGCTAAGACTTCCGCCTTCTTCCTGAAATTGAAGGTGGATACTTTTTCATCATCCTTCTCTCGAATTGCTGAAGCAAAGATGGCATAGCTTGCCTTTTCCCTTTGACTTTGGCAGAGGATGTAGTCCATCGATCGCCTTCCAAGAAGTCGTGGTGGACCCAAAGGATTTCTCCGCTTGTCGCCGTGGTGCGGCACGAGCCCCTTCTCACGCTGTTCGTGAGGATCTTCATTCACCATCTTCATTCCTACCTTCACAACCGGCGCTGGTTGGAACCAATCCAAGGAACTGATCCAAGCTTATAGAGACTGATTTGCTCCCACCTTCTTCTCTTTAGAGGGTTTTGGTGTAATGACTCCAACATCGCATCAAGGCCCGAATCTTGTCCTTGAGATGGTAGCGTAACTTTGTAGGATGGTGTACCGCCTGCGGTAAGCACAGCATTTAGGATCCAGAACCTTGTTTGCCTCCTCGTTTACAATGGGGCAACCGATTTTGTTATTTTCCGTAAGGTATTTGAAGATGCCTTCAACTTCCTCGCCCTGAACGCAGTGTTTGGGAAACCTCAACCGATGGTTTCGGTTCTCGAGCTTGTTGGCGCCATTGAGGTCGGGATTGCCGTGGTGCACGCTTGCGCGACCGCTGTGGTTGCGCTCGAACGCTTGATTAGCGCCTACGTGACTTTGCCGGCGCTTTACCTTTGCCACGGGGACAAAGTTCGCTTGTGAGCATCCACCATAGGTCGATCTCTCCGCTTCTTCCTCCTCAGAATCGCCGCTTGCTCTCCACGTATCCTTAAATCTTTCCAGTGTCTCGGACGGTGCGCTCCCATTGCTTCCAACACGCCCAACGACAAGTTGCTATGACAAGTTTGAGGATGAACTTCTCCGCTATTATCCGTCTCGCATTCATTGCCTTATTTCTCAACCTCTTGACGGTTATCCATCGCTTCCTCGCTTTTCGCTTTCGCCCAACAAAGAACCGATGGATACCTGTGTCACGCCGAAGAAATTGGTGAGAAACATGGCCTCCATATCATCCCAGCCTATTAACGCCCTCGGTTTGAGACGACGGTACCAATCGGCGCCCACGGCGGTGCCAACGAATGACCGAACCATCAAGGGCTCGCTCGAGATAACACCTAGATGAGATTGAAGTAGATCAAGTGCCGAGTGGGCGATCCCTTCCCGCCAAACGGTGTAAAGTTGATGAGGTTGAATTTTGTCTGATACCGGATTGATTCCCACTCCCTTGGGGACATGGTATACCCGTTTTCTTTACCTTTGAGCGGAAATCAAAGTATTGATTTTACTCTCGAGGTCTTTTATTTTCTCATTTTCCCTACGCCTCTCGCTCGGTAAACTTGGGGAGGAATGACGGTGTTATCGCTAGCGCTTTGTCGGAGCAAAGACGATCACCTACGCTTTGGCCTCCTTTCCCCGTCTCGTCGCTATCTGTTGACATTATTGCGACGACTTGGCTCGCTTTGGCGTTCATTATCGCCCGATCTGTTGGTCATGCATTGCTCTCATCTCGGCTGCATGGCCTGCCCATTTCAAGCTTAAAATTGTCCTTTGCTTGGTTAGGCCTCTTCAAGCATTCGGGACACTTGATCCGCTACGATCATGAACGCCAGCGAGGTTGTCCTATGCCGGAAATTGTATTATCGAAGCCATTGCGGAGCCGAGATCCGACACTTCATCATCCGAGGGTAATCCTTCGCATCTTGCGATAATTGTCGCCTAACAGCCCCGACCGCATCGAAGTATTCGCTGCGATGCCCCGAACGCACGCGACGACGCCCCTCTCACGGGTCATATTGATGGTAACACTCAATTCATCACCTGGTTCCATCTTTTCTCTACGAAGCCGCCTTGACTTGTTCGCATTTCGCCGAAGCCTATCAAAGACCGACGCTTTTCCGAGTCGCTTTAGCTAGCTTGACTCATAACACCGCCTTTGATCAGCACAAGCAAGGCATGTTTGATTTTGGGGCTTCCTTCGATTTACTTAAATTCCGCACGATAGTACAACTCGCGCCGGATGAATACCGGAGCAACCTATCGTGGTTGGCACGACTTCTCGTGTATAACGCTGTCATTGTCGATGAGATTCTCGAGAACAAATAGGCTTTTCATAAGTCACGCCGACGCACTTCGCGAGTGTGAATCCTCGACGCTCTCTGACTTCGATTTGAAGCCCTGGGTAAAGCAGCGCGGTTTCTTCTTGTCTTTGTGGGTGCGACTGCATCGAGTGACCCGTGATTCCTTTAGCGACCTAGGCGATCCTTAACGGAAGCTCGCCGGTCGTATGGTAGAGTTACTGAAATTTGGGTGCGCATAACGGAGGTAACTTCGGCCGATGCCACTTTTGTTGAAGTGCTCACAATTTCGATTTGAGCACGGAGCGTGAGTTGGCTCGCTGGCGAGCTAGGCTTGATGCTGGGTTTCGCCGGTTGAAGCCTCGACGGACTTGGGCTTCCAAGCTAGCCGATGGTCGACGATTTCGGGCCGCCCTTCAACTCGTGGGCTTGTTGCACTCAAAGCCCGTGGCTTGCCGGAGCTGCTGGCCTCCGGGATACGCTGCGCGGAACGATTCCGCTTTGACTCGACCCATTCATTCGCCGCCTGTAGGAATCGGCTACGATCTCGACTTCAACCTCTCGAGTCAACTTGATCTTAGATCCGCCTCATAGCGACCCCATCCGCTGATTCTTTGCCTGGCTAATTGTTTCGCCAGCGCCGACGCCGCCTCGACGGGCTCTCTTGAGAGAGTCACGACGCCATTATGAATCGACCGCGGAAGACAGGGTTCAAGGTTTGGCCGCAGTTAGCCGGGAACCACCGCTGTTCCGCAGCCTTGACGCGCGGTGGTGGATTTTCTCGCCTCGCATTCGAGGCCGATCGGGCTTCCTGCGCCGGAGACCATCTTGGACTTATGGGGAACCGATCTCGACGAGGAGGAGAGGTATTCTTCATACTTCTTCGGGTCGAACTCGAACTCGACCTCCTCGATGACCGGACGGATCCGGTTATGCACTCCACGCTTCTTTGTCAGCCGCTGGCTCCCACCGTGGTCGCCTTTGTTCATGGAAAGTTGGTTTGTTATTCATTGCTCGCTTGAACTCGCGTGTTCGCTGGCCTACAACAAAATTTCAAACAAAAGAAATGCCTTTATATTTCGTGCTTACAATGAAAACGAAAATTACAACTTTCTTCCTTTTGTGAACAAACACGGGATCTCTATTATCCCGATCCTCGCCATGGGTTCTTTGCCTGGTCGGGACTTTTGTTCGTCCGCGGACTACCAAGCACCTGATCCTCGTGTAAACCCGGTTCGAACTACAGACGAGAGGGGCTCGCTTCACGGGAAACGGAGCTCGAGGGGATCACACTCACGGGAGAGGATCGCCTCATGGGATCACACTCAATGGCGAGAGGATCGCCGAGCGGGAGACAAGGAGAAATCACAAATATCCCCGAGGTTAAGACTGCTTAACCTAGAGGGTATCTCAGAGTTCGACCCGAAGTTTGTTTACCTTCCGCCTATAGATTCACGCCGACCGACTTGTTGCTCGAACCGTGCGTCAGATCTCGCGAGGGCTCTTTAAGTCCGCCAAAGCCAAAGCCAAATCCTCAAATATCCAAAAATCCCAAAATCCAACCCAACAAAATCCAGCCTCAACCGAAGACCCCCCCTATTTATACATCTCAGAGGGGGTGGCTCGGCCAATTGGCCGAGCCACGCCACTTGCCGAGGAGGCTCGGCCATGTTGGCCGAGCCACCTCGCCTTGGCCGGGAGGCCGGCCATGTTTGGTCGAGCCACCGCCTTGTCGGAGGCTCGCCATGTTGGTTTGAGCCACCTGCCCAGCCGAGGCTCGGCACAGCCGAGCCACTTCGGTTTTGTCGAGGTACCTCGGTTGTTGTCGAGGTGGCTCGCCATAGTGGTCGGTTTCACCTCGGCCATTGTCGGAGGTACCGCCAATTTGGCCGAGGTCCCGCTGCCTCGCTGGCCGCTTTTTGTGTCGCTTCTCCGCCGATTCTTCGGTCTTCCGCTTGGTTTTTCTCCTGATGTCGCCGCCAGGTTTGAGTCTCAGATCCGATCAATCCAGAGCTCGAACGCTCGCTTGCATCGACGCGGACTAGTACGCTTGATTCCGCCTCGCCGGCTGCTCGAAGTTTAGCCACTCGCTTCGCTGAGCTTCGGCCGGCCGCATTTCGCGACGACGCTGCCGCTTTGCTGGTTTCAGACGCTCACCACCACTTCATGGGTTCCGACTCGCTTTCACGCCGCTTCTTTTGCGGCGTAATCACGCTGACTCGCTTCGGCCTACCAAGCCATGGATCGCCGGTTATCATTCCACCGCTTACGAAGTCTTGTTCGCACCGATAAGCAATTTTAACGCCACGCGATGAGTTCAATACCGCTCTAAGATCTTTGATGTGATCTCCTTTGTCACGGCTTATCACGCACCAAATCGCCGACGCATTCGAATCGCTCAAGATGATCCCGAAAATCTCCGCTATTGCTCAGCTGGTATGTTGCATCGGGCGTTTTAAGCCGAACGGCATGACCGCGTAGCAAAATATACCGATATGCTCAACGCCGTGTTTACGCCATCGGTGCATCTTGATTTGTTGTACCCAAAAGCCATCCATAAAGGACATCCTCTCAAATCCACATGTATTATCAACTATGACGCCGGTGATCGCAGAGGGAAATCATCCTTTGGGCAAGCAGCGCTCGTGTCTCAGAGTCGCTACGCATCCTAATCGAACCATTCTTCTTCATGACCGACTATATTCGCCACCCAACTGATGTTGAATTTCCTCGATGAATCCCGATTCTATGAGTTTCTTTACTCGCCAACGATTGCTTGCAATATTTGTGACTAAACCGCCTTTGCCGTTGCTTGACAGTTTGACATCCATCTTGATGTTGAGGCTATGTGTTGCCACATTAGGTCGAAGTCCCGCATGTCCTCGAACTCCAAGCTTAATACATCGATATACTCCCCGATTAGGGCGATCAACTCTTCTTTCTCTTCCGAGGAAGAGTATTGCTGATGTTTATGAGCCTAGGATGCTCCTCATCACCCATATTAACTGACTACCTCGCCTTTGGTGGGGGTTCTTTGTTCAATTTATCCCCAAACTGCTCTCTCGAAAGGATGGATCCATGGGTCTTCCCATGTTGGCATATCTTCATCACCCTCCATAGTAGCAGATCAACCGTAGCCATATTTGACATCAAAGTTGAAAGCTTCTCCGAGGCCGGTGTCGAATCCCAAGCCAAGAATCGACGATGTCCGCCTACCTCATCGGGTGGATTATTATCAATCAGCCATGAGCATTCATCTTCCAGGAGGATTCGATCCCAATCTTCCTTCAACGCATAGTAGTTATCCCTGCCTCTTGGGACATATGCCGCTTTAGGAGGGATTCGAGGACTCGCCCAAAACATAGACCTTCCCTTGTGTCAAGTTGTACCCCACTTCTTCATGATACCTGTTTCGACTATATCTGAATGTGTGGAGGATAGGCCCATTGTCATCTTCTCTTTCTAAGAAATGATTCGCATTGAACCGTGATCTCCTTTTCCGTGAAACCAAGTCTTTCTCATTTGATCTTCGTGGGATAACGAAAAGTTGTCCCAAAGGAGTCTCGAACCGCTTTTGTGTAAAGTAAGATGACCGAAGTTGGCGTGTGCAACTCGATCATTGTATAAACCTCGCTATTACATCATTCAAAGACAAAGGGTACTCTAAATCGCCATTTATTGATTCATCGGCAATTTGCCATTACAATGTTCATCCGATGATTCTTCATCGCCAAGATTGATTACAAGGTACAATGTCATTTAAAACAAAACCACCACTATAATCAAGCCCGCTTCTAGACGCCTTCTTCACCGTCCGCGTCTTGGGCCGATGATTCGCCGACTCATTACCGTAGAGGAGAGAATCGAAAATAATTCTCCACCCCTAAACGGTCTTTGTCCGCACCACCGCTTTGACTCATTATTCGTGGTCACATATTTGAGACACCGATGAAGAGTAGATGGGACTATAACGCTACCGCGGATCCAAGGCTCCACCCAACAATAAGTTATAGGAAGTCTCGCACAATCACATAGCGTGACTTCGACTTTAAATCCCCATTTGGCACTTTATCCGATTTTACCAAGCGCCGAGACCACCGGTGTTAAACCCATAGATCATTGTGCTCGCTGACGCCATCGCGTGGATTCCAAGGTGATACATGAGGCGCTAGGGCATGATGCTCAAGCCGAACCCGAATCGACTTGGATCCGTTAACTTCACTAGAGCCAATATACCCGTGAAGTATAGCGCCTATCGCGTTTGAATCCATCGCCCTATCCTCCTTTGTAAAAGTGATGCAGGGAAGTGTTTCGCCGCAAGGTTACACTGTTGAGTCACTTTTCCGACTCGCTTAATCTGAGTGAGGAACACTTCGATCGCTAGAGCCTCTTGTAAAGCTTCCTGCTCCTTCGACAATCGGAGCAACTCAGAGAGTTATTCTAGCCGGATGTTTGCCAATTGGGCCATGACATCAAAGTGGTATGGAGATTCGTTCTTTGCCTATCCCTCACAATCGCATTGAATCGACCGCCGAGTTGAGCTCGACCTCGGTAGCTTTCTCCTTTACTTCGCCGCTTTTAGCTTTAGCGTCGCCGTTGTCCTTTCTCTCGCGACGAGTGAGAGGAGTCGTGGTCACCCCCAGCCGACAAAGGTTCTTAGCATTTGGGTTTGAGCCTCCTGATATTTGTAACTATATTCGTGTCCGCTCCTAGTAGCGAAGACTTCAGGCCCTCTTCGTGAAATTGGAAGGTGGCTACTTTTTATCATTCTTCTCTCGAATTGCCGGCAAAGATGGCATAGCTTGCCTTTTCCCTTGACTTCTTTATGGCCGAGGATGTAGTCCATCGATCGCCTTCCAAAGAAGTCGTGGTGGACCCAAAGGATTTCTCCGCTTGTCGTCAGGCGGTATGGAGCCCCTTCTACGCTGCCCGTGAGGATCTTCATTCACCATCTTCATTCCTACCTTCACAACCGGGCGCCGGTTGGAACCAACCAAGGAACTGATCCAAGCTTATAGAGACCGCATTTGCTCCCACCTTCTCTTTAGAGGGTTTTGATTAATGACTCCAACATCATCAAGGCCTGAATCTTGTCCTTGAGATGGTAGCGTAACTTTGTAGGATGATGTAAGCCTCGCGGTAAGCACAAGATTTAGGATCAGAACCTTGTTTGCCTCTTGGTTTACAATTGGGGCAACCGATTTTGTTATTTTCCGTAAGGTATTTGAAGATGCTCCTAACTTCGCCCTTGAACGAGTAAGTCTTGGGAAACCTCGAACCGGATGGTTTCTCGACTCGAGTTTGTTGGCCATTGAGGCTGCATTGTCGTGGTGCACGCTTGTTGCGACCGCCGCTGTGGTTGCAGCTCGAACGCTTGATTACGCCTTCACGACTTTGCCGGCGCTTTACCTTTGCCACGGGGACAAAGTTCGCTTGTGAGCATCCACCATAGCTGACCTCTCCGCCTTCCTTTTCTCGAATCGCCGCTTGCTCTCCACGTATCCTTAAATCTTTCCGTGTCTCTGACGGTGCAGCTCCTATTGCTTCCAACACCCAATGACAGGTTGTTATGACAAGTTTGAGAATGAACTTCTCCATCGGGTCTCGCAATTCATTGCCTTATTTCTCAACCTCTTGACGGTTATCCATCGCTTCCCCGCTCTTTCGCTTTCGCCCAACAAAGAACCGATGGATACCTCTGTCATCGTCAAGAAATTGGTGAGAAACATGGCCTCCATATCATCCCAGCCTATTAACGCCTCCGGTTTGAGACGGCGGTACCAATCAAGGCAGCCCAACGGCGGGTGCCAACGAATGACCGAACCATCAAGGGCTCAAGGTCGAGATAACACCTGATGAGACTTGAAGTAGATCAAGTGCCGAGTGGGCGATCCCTTCCCGCCAAACGGTGTAAAGTTGATGAGGTTGAATTTTGTCGGATAATGGATTGATTCCCACCTGTAAGGACATGGTATACCCGTTTTCTTTACCTTCTTGAGCGGAAATCAAAGTATTGATTTTGCTCTCGAGGTCTTTTATTTTCTCATTTTCCCCACGCTCGCTCGTAAGCTTGGGGAGGAATGACGTGTTATCGCTAGCGCTTTGCCGAAAGCATGATCATCTACGCCGCCTCCTTCTCCGTCCGTGTCGCTATCCGTTAAGTTGACATTATTGCGACGACTGGCTCGCTTTGGCGGTTCATTATTGCGTGGATCTCGTTGGTCATGCATTGCTCTCATCTCGCCGCATGGCCAGCTTCCATTTCAAGCTTAAAGTTGTCCCTTTGTTGGGGCCTCTTCAAGCATCCGGGACACTTGTTCCGCTGATCATGAACGCCAGCGAGGTTGTCCTATGCTGGAAATTGTATTATCTGGCCATCGCGAGCCGCATCCGACACTTCATCATCTCGAGGGTAATCCTTCGCATCGCGATAATTGTCGCGTTCAACAGCCCCGACCGCAATCGAAGTCATTCGCTATGATGCCTCGAACGCGACGGACGACGCCCCTCTGCCGGGTCATGTTGATGGTAACACTCGGCATTATCGCCTGGTTTCTTTCTGGCGAAGCGTTTGACTTGTTCGCATTCGCGTCGAGCCTATCAAAGACCGACGCTTTTCCGAGTCGCTTTAGCGCAGCTTGCACTGGATAACACCGCCTTGATCGTTTCGAGCACGCGTGGCATGTTTGATTCTCGGGCTCTCTTCGATTTACTCGCACTCCCCGACGATAATACAACTCGCCTGCATGAATACCGAGCAACCTATCGTGTGTAGTAACGACTTCTCGTATAACGCTGTCATCGTGAGATGAGAGCCGCCTCCTTCGAGAACAACTAGGCCTTTCATAAGTCACCCCGCCACACGCGACGCCAAAGTGTGAATCTTCGACGGCTCTGACTTGATTTGAAGCCCGTCGCAGCAACGCAGATTCCTCTTGTCTTTATGGGTACGACTTCAGATCGTGAGTGACCCGCGATTCCTTTTAGGACTCCAGCGATCCTTGGACGGGTAAGTTCCGTCGCCATTTGAGGTGACTTCTGCGGTCTCAACGCCTTTTGTTGAGGTGCTCACAATTTCGATTTGAGCACGGAGCGTGAGTTGGCCTGCCGGCAGAGCTAGGCTTGATGTGGTTCGCCGGAGTTGAAGCTTCGACGGACTTGGTTTCCAAACCAGCCGATTTGTTGATGACTTCGCCACCTCCTTCTTCAACTCGCGGCTTGTTGCACCAAAGCCTGGCTGCTGGAGCGCGCCCTGGATACGCCCCTGCTGGAACGTTCCGCTTGACTCGACCCATTCGTCACGGAATCGGCTACGATCTCGACTTCGGGCCTTCGAGTCAACTTGATCTTAGATCCGCCATAGCGATCCCATCCATTGATTCTTTTGCCTGGCTAATTGTTTCGCCAGCGCCGACGCCGCTCGACGGGTCTCTTGAGAGAGTCACGACACCATTGGCGAATCTACCCTCGCAAAGATAGAGGTTCTAAATATTTGGCCTGTTAGTCGGGAACCACCGCCGCCTGTAGTTTTCCGTGGTGGTGGATTTTCTTCAGATCCGAGGCCGATTGGGTCTTCCTGCGGAGACCATCCCGACTTATGGGGAACTGATCTCGACGAGGAGGAGAGGTATTCCTCATACTTTTTGGTCGAATTAACTCGACCTCCTCGATGACCGGATCGGATCCGCTGCGTACGCACGGCCTTTGTTGCTGGCTCCCACCGTGGTCGCCTTTGTTCATGTAGTAGACTTCAGATTCATTGGTTGAATTTTTACGTTTCGCTGGCCTACAACAAGATTCAAAAGAAAGAAAATTTGCCTTTATTTAAGGCTTACAATGAAAACGAAAAACTTTTTATCCTTGAACAAACACGATGATCTCTATTATAATGGATCCTCGCTATGGAGTTCTTTGCCCGTGCCGGGACTTTTGTTCGTCCGCTGACCACCGCGCAATTCGATCCTGTAAACCCGTTCGAACTACAGACGAGGCTAGTTTCACGAAGGAAACGGTTACCAGGATCACACTCACGGCGAGAGATCGCCATGGAATCGAGACTCACGAAGGAGAGGATCGCCGAGCGGGTGAGATCTACAATGAGAAATCACAGCGCTATCCCCGGATTAAGACAAGCTTAATCTAGAGGGTATCCAGAAGTTCGACCCGAAGTTTGCCACCCGCTTTGTAGATCCGACGTCGACCGGACTTGTGTTCGCCGGTGCTCGAACGTGCGCCGACGGCTGTGGATCTCGTGGAGAACTCTTCGAAAATCCCCGAAGTCCCAAAATCCAAAATCCTCAAAAATCCCCCACAATCCAACCAAAATCCAACCAAAATCCAACCCCTGTTTCAAGACCCCCTATTTATACAATGGAGAGGGTGCGCTGGCTGGCGTGGCTCGGCCACTTGGTCGAGCAACTCTGCCAAGTTGTCGAGGTGGCTCGGCCATGTGGTCGAGGCACCTCGCCAAGTTGGTTAGGTGGCTCTACCAAAGTGGCCGAGCCACCTTGGCCGGGTATTCTCGCCAAGTTGGCCAGGCCGCCTTGGCGCTCGCCGCCTCGCCGCCATGATTCTTTTCTCGGCCCGGCTTAGTTTTGTCCGTGATGTCGCCGTTGTGTTTGAGTCCGTGTCTCGACAATTTCGAGCTCAAACGCTCGCTTGCATTGACGGACTAAGCACGGTTGATTCCGCCTCGCCAACGCTTGAGTTTAGTCAACTCGCACGCCGCTTCATTGGCTCAGACGCCTTGCCGACTCACTTCATGTGCCGCCGACCGCTTCTACGCTGCTTTGGCGTAATCGCTATTGCCGTGAGTTCCGTCGCTACGCTCGGACGGATCGTTTGTCTGTCAACCCACCGCTTACGAAGTCTTGTTCGTGATCGATAAGCAATTTTAACTACAACGGCGACTTTATCATTTTGAATCCTTGCGTAGCAAGGAACTCACTTAGTCTCCGTTATACCACATTTTCCCCGATTGCTTAAGACCATATAATGATCTTTGAAGCCTAACAATAGACGCCCCAGGTCTATCTCGCATATCTCGTGGAATTTTATATCCTTCAGGGATTTTCATATAGATATCTTTATCGATATTGCCATATAAATACGCAGTCACAACGTCCATGAGCTGCATATCTAGGCCTTTCAGAGATGAGAGGCTTATAAGGATTTATTTTTTATTTTTTTTGGGTGCTTCATTAATACTGTGAACAGAGTTTAGGTACAAGAGACATTATATGTGCACTTAATTAGGATTCGATTCTTGAGCAATAATCCAGCTTATGCAATTCTCATTTCTCAATGCCCAAAACTTTGTAAATTATAATGCGATACTTGAATATATTATGCTCCATGTACAGTCAAATGTCACCTAAAGCATAGCCTTCTCCTCAATCGTTTTATCACGATTAGCACAAAATTGCTGATTCTGCTTTGAATGACAAAATGCTGCTCAGGATCAAGTAAACTAATTGAGCTTAAAACACTATGCAACGAAATTGTGCTTCTAGTTATAGATTAATCTCAACAATATCTGCTTCAATTTATTGTTCTTGATTCTTCAATCTTCATCCTTTTGAATCAATTGATACTTTATCTTGATGCATTGAACTCTCTTGAGAGAGGTTCATATGGAACTGTTGCTTCAGCATTCCCATTTGTCGTAGCGGTGGTTGAAGTAGCATCGCTTGTGAATAAAAAACAATGGAAAGTGAGTCAAGTCACAAATTAATTTCAAATGATAACTTTTACATTCTGAATTTATAACATAAAAGAAAGTATCTACTAATTTGGTTGGTAATATAAGTCATGCTCATTTTCCTGAATCAAAAACTTAGATTATTTTGCGCATTGGTATCTTTTTCTAAAATCGCTTTAAATACAGGTTCAATGGGTGTTTCGCCTTATTCTGATATATCCCTTCAAGTTGAGCACTATTTTCATTGCTATGGAATCTAGACTAGTTTATACAGCAATACATTTTTTATTCCCGGAATGTTCTGATATCATACTAACGATCTCTTCCTTTATACTAAAACTCTTTTATCCTCAAGAGGTCTGTTAGCCAAACAACAATTTCATCTTTCTTTGAGGGTAAGAGTGTCAAAAAATCTTCACTCAAAGTTTATTTATGATTATAAAACTAGGAGGGTAGTAAGTTTAAACAACAAAACTACATGGTGTCTATCCGCAATTAACCCTTTATAAAAAGTAGCTGTATTCCAATTAGCTTGCAATCATTTCACTACAGTTGCAAAAGAGAATCATTTTTTACAAAACGACGGGTAAGTTGTTTTTTTATGAAAAGGACTCAGTTTATGTAGTTACTTTTGCAACAAGATTGGACGCAACACGATACTCTAATTACAATCACAACTTTCAATTGGAATTGCAGTTGCAATTTTTCAAGGACCAAATTATATCCCACATCAAACTTGACTTTAATTACAGTTGCATGTCCTAACGCTCAAATAGGAAATTAGCTATTTATCAAGAAAAATCAACTAGCGAATGCATCTAAATTTTGAAAATATAAAAAATTGTTTCTATATGTTTTGGCTAAAAACGCAATCGTTTATGATTTAATGGACTGTTGTGATTCATTTTAAATTTTACCAGTTAAAATATCCTCATGTATTTCATTCATTTCTATTCTTCACACAAGAAAAACCACAACCATCCATTAATCAAATAGACGTTTGTGATTATAGCACCACTATTTTTTGCAATAGGAAAGTATCCAAATTCATTCTCAAGAGAGAATCCTAGCATGAAGAGTAAACAAAAGGTTTGCATAAGAAATTAATCATAAGAAAGGAAGCTTCTGCAGTGAATGGGGATTACCATTGTTGGAGACCACTTGACTGAAGCAAGCTGCATCCTCTCAAATATTAATCTAGAGAGTATTATGGAATTAAAGGATGACATATATCATTTAAGTTTATTAAAAGATTGAATAAGAATACAATTGATATTGCCTTCTTGTTTTTGGTTGTTATTTCAAGCAATAAAAGCTAAGTGTCTGTGTTACACAAAAAGGGTTTTAATATTAGTCCCTTAAATCTTAATGTTTTAAAATTAGCCCCTCAGATTATTTTTTTGAGAAGAAAAGGATGAGGAATATGTTCCGCAGCCCTGCTGCATATATGAAAAATAGAAGGTTGTTACATAACTAATCACATCCCCAACTCCAAAGATGTGATCAAAGATACAGTATCCTTTACATATTAAAACTCATATCCCCTCAATTTACACACCAAAACTTGGTGAGGATAAGGTTTTGAAATCAGACCAAAGATATTATCAACAAAACCAATACAGAGTTTTCAAGTTTGATTTTTGCCACCACCAAGTTAGTTCAAAGGAAGAACTATCTGCCAAAGTCGAACTACTGTTATCTGGATGCTCAATCCACCACCATAGGATTATGTTGAGATGCATCTGTAAGACCATTGAACACCACCATTCTTCTATCATCATTCCTCATAGCTGCAGCTGCTGCCAAGGTAGTTTGTCCCTTGATTCTCCTGCGGAAATACCTTATTGTGCACTCACTGATACTAATGTTCCCTAACCACAAAGCAGCAATATGATTAGCTTGTAAAGAAACATCTAAAGCATGTCTGGATTTTTGAGAGAAGGTTATTTCGTCATTCTAGATATTCCACAAGATAGCAGCATTAACATCCCAGCCTAGCTTTTGATTACCTCGAACCTCGAAAATCTCCGTGAGGACCACAATTGATCCAATGAAGATATAGCACTAAGATTAACAGTAAAGAAAATTTATAAAGAACAGCTTCTCCAAATAGAAGATACAAAAGAGCATTGAAGAAACAAATGATCATGGTTTTCATTTTCCATACCACACAGAGTACAAATTGGATCAACATTTATCCCTTTTCTAATTAATCTGCCTCTAGTATTCAGTTTCTCCTTTAAAAGAAGCCAAATGAACATTTTGATTTTCTCAGGAATAGGCAACTTCCATATATCATTAAACTTATACCTCAAACCTCCATCAATATAAAATTGATAAGCAGATTTGACAGAGAATTTTGCATCCCGCCCAAATCCTCTTGTCTTCCCTATTTACATCCCCCATATTAGCAATTAGAATTCTCATTTTAACATATGATTCCACTCACACCAATTGCCTAGTGAAGGAATTAGCCAATTCCCATTTAATTTTATGTAGACACCCCCATGGATCCTTGGCTATTTCAAAAGATCAGAAACAAATTTGCTAATGACATGCTATCAGCCCACTTATCTTTCCAAAACCATGTTTTTCTACCATTCCCCACAATAACATGTGTGCTACAAATAAATTCTTCTCTGCATGTTAAAACATTCTTCCAAAAGGAAGACACATATTTGACATTACACACACAGTTCAATTTGTCATTTTCAGAGTAGTATTTAGCACACAGCATCTCTTTCCATATACCAGTTTCACTTCCCATCCATCTCCACATCCACTTAGTTAATAAAGCTTTGTTCATGTTTTTTAAGTTTAAAACACCTAGACCTCCTTGCCACTTAGGTTTACAAATCTCATCCCATTTAACCAAATTGGAAGCTCCTTTAATCTCTTCTGACCCAGACCATAAAAATCTCCTTCTAATTTTGTCTATCCTATCCACCACCCATTGTGGAAAAAGATAAAAGGACATCCAAAATAGGGGTAGAGCAGATAGGACAGAGTTAACCAAAGTTAACCTTCCTCCTCTAGACAAGGATCTCCCTTTCCATGTTGTAAGCCTTTTTTCACATTTATCAATGATAGGCAACCAATCATCTTTCAACAATCTTTTAGGTCTAAGATTAAAACCCAAGTATGAAACAGGAAATTTACCTATCTTACAATTCAAGGCAGAGGCAATATTAGTCTGTAGCTCATCATTATCTTGAAGTAAAATGACTGAGCTTTTTATAAAATTAATCTTAAGACCAGACATCATCTCATAACTATATAAGATAAGCTTGAGGATAGCCAAACTTTGAGGACTTGATTTACAGAAAATCAGGGTATCATCGGCATACTGTAAATTTAAAACTTTAACATTGGATCTACTACAACCTAAACCCTGGATAAGATTAGCATCAGCTGCTAAACTAATAAGTCTAGAAAAAGCATCTGCCGCAATGACAAATAAGAGAGGAGAGAGAGGATCACCTTGCCTGACTCCTCTCCTAGATAAAATCCATCTCCCAGGAACTCCATCAAGAATAATAGCAGATTTACCCCCATTTAAGATAGATTCAACCCATTTAAACCATCTAGGACCAAATCCTTTGGCTTTAAGAACATCTATGATAAAATTCCAATCTAGAAGATCATATGCCTTGGTGAAATCTAGCTTCAGTAAGATACCTCCACTTTTTCCTCCTCGATAGCACTCCAAGAATGATTTCCCAAAAAGGGCAACCCCATCCATGAGATATCTTCCTTTAATAAAGCCACTTTGCATGGGATCAACCAAACATACAAGTTTATCATTGAGTCTAATAGTAAGAACCTTGGTTATGATTTTATAAATCACATTCAAGAGACTAATAGGTCTCAGAATCACCTAGATTTTCACACTCATTTTTCTTAGGAATCAAAGACAATATGAGCATAATTAAGTCTTTTTATATCCAAGGTCCCATTATAGAACTCAATAAAGATTCTAAGCAAATCATATTGAACCACCTCCCAAAATTCTGAAAGAACAAAGTCAAAACCATCCGGGCCGTGAGCTTTATCCCCATTCATGCTAAACACGCCTTTTTAATTTCATCCAAGGAGAAAGGTTGTTCTAAAGAGTCAATCCCACACGCCAGAGGAAAAAGTTTCTCCCAATCTACATTAATTCTTTTTCCACTTGATGGCCAAAAATATTTTATAGTAGTCATGAAAAGTCACGCAATCCCATCAAGGAGGAAATTTCTACATCATTCACTTTTACACAAGGAATAGCATTAGATCTCTGTCTTCCATTGGCAATTTTATGAAAAACTTTGTATTAAGATCTCCTTCCTTCAACCAAGGAGTCTTAGCTCTGCCTCCACATCAGTTCCTCTTGTTTTAAAATGTGATTCAAATCTCCATTAATCTCCTCTTCGTTCTTCTCATCAAGATTCAGGGCTCTTTCTTCTTCCAAAACATCAATTGTTAACATCTCCTCTAACAACTTCTTTTTAGTATCTCTCACACTGTAAAATTTTTCCTGTGCCCACATCTTGATCTCTTTTCTAACTATTCTCATTTTGTTCACAATACTTGCTGCAGCAGATTTTTTACCAGGAGCCCTTTGCCACCACATAGACACACAGTTTTTAAAGGATGGTTCACTAAGCCACATTTTCTCAAATCTGAAAATTTTATTAGTAGGCTTAGGGGGTAAAAAATCTAATACTATAGGAGCATGGTCAGACAAATGACTAGATAAACCTCTTTGGATAGTCAGGGGAAATTTAGTTTCCCAATCATTATTGAACAGAAATCTATCTAACCTAGCAAGAGCCACATTCTCTCTTTTGTTAGACCAAGTAAAATTTCTACCAGATAAAGGTATATCAATCAATTCCAACTCATTGATAATATCATTAAAGCTTTCCAATTCCCCAATATTACTAAAACATCCTTTCCTATCATTGAAACTCTTAGTAATATTGAAGTCACCAGCTATAACCCAAGGTCCACTAAGAGTAATGTTAACATGTCTTAGTTCATCCCAGAAAGCCCTCCTATCACTAACACCATGTGGACCATAAACAGAGGTTAAAGTCCACATAAAACCATCTGTTCTACTTACTAGCTTAACAGACAAGGTAAATTGTCCTATAAAAATAGAAGTTTTACTCCATTTATGACCTTGCCATCCAATCAACATTCCACCAGCAGAACCTCTAGCAGGAAGAATCTCCCACTCAGTAAAATGGTTGCCTCCAAGCTTCCTTAAATCACTATTAGTCACATCACACAGTTTTGTTTCTTGGAAGCAAAGGAAATCAAACTTATTCAAATTGCAATTAGGTCACTCAATTTTATATCTTGCTACTGCTACTCTTTGTTGAAAGCATTAACTCGAAACAACCTGTAAGAACTAGGGACCTACTAGCAACTGAACTTCACCATGAAAAACTATTGTCGAAATATTTTTAATTTTCCTTTTCTATCCTCTTTTGCTCCTTTTATTCCACTTCTCTAATAACCCATGAGCTTGAATTGAGAAGAGCCAGAAAATTTATCTCATGTCGAAAGCATTGATGCTCAATCTCCGCCCAACCGCTCTCAGCCTCTCATCGAAATCTGACCTCTCAATGTAACTCTCTCTCCCTCCTCAATCTATTTGGACATACATGGTGATTTCTTAATCAATGTATATCTTTGAAAGTTGATTAGGAAATTGCTTTAGGCGTTCATATTAGAGGTTTGCGCGGAATCTACAATTAACTCTTGATTATATCTATCCTATGAGCTACATATTTTCTGAATATGTAGCAGTCATATAAAGTAGGATGGCACTGGGCTATTGTTTTAAGACTGTTAATATCAAAAGTTGAGAAAATGTTTCCTTTCTTATCGATTGATATAGAAGAGAATACTACGCACACATACGACTATGTATATGGAGTTTCTGATATGAACAAAAAATTCATTTTTGAATGAACTACCAAGAGACAAAGAATGGTGAAACTTACATGCCAAATGTGAGTCATGTGCCTAACTAGATATAACTCGCCACTAGTTTATTTCTTGATAGCCCGTCTATTAATAATGAGAGAGAGATTCATGAAAGAAGAACTATAAAAAAGGATGTTTAACAATAAGGTACTTTTGAGTTAAAGAAGCTGTACCTCCATCAGATGTGCTTGAATCCGAGAGAAGAACCGACACAAGGCAGTGTTACACTTGTCATAGATGTGTATTGGTATGCCTGTATCACTACAATCACAACATTAATCCATGCCATTAGTCATAATAAACTTTACTACAAATTCAAAGAAAATAGTAAAAGAGTTCGAATTCAAAATGTGTTTTTCTTTTGTGTATGTTATAGTTAAAGCTCCTAATCCTGAAAATTATATACATGATGTTTGGGGTTTTCCCATATTAGTTCCTTAAATCTTTGATATTTTGGATCGGTTCCTCAAATCATTGAAATTGCTAATAGATCCCCAAATCTTATATCTCGTTGTTGCTACTCTTGACTAGAGGCTTTAATTTTAAGCAATTACAAGAATTGGAGAACTTAAGCGAAATTTCAATGATTTCAAGGATTAATTTTATCAACTCGAAGAATAGAGGGACCTAATTGCAATTTCAATTATTTGAGGGACTAATTTGAAGATATTAAAGATTAAGAGACTAACATCGATGAATAAAGTTTTTAAATGTGAGAACTTAAGGGATGGTAAAGAAAGATGTCATGTCTTTAACTTGTATTTTCGTAAACAAGAGGAAGAAATTTCTTTACTAAATTCAGGAAAATGTTTTAATTTTAAAAAGAAAATTGTGGACAAGAAATAAGGTAATTACCGAGATAGTTCCCTTGCACATCAACAAAGGCCAAAACGAGATACCAATACCATGGAACCTGAAATATCTCAAATATATATGTTACTAGAACTCTCTCTAGGCAAAATTGGGTTAAAAAAAGGGTAAATTACACTAAGCCCCCATGAACTTTCAGCATTTTGCAGTAAAAGCCCCAATAACTTTCAAAATCACATTAAACCCTTGATAGCCTTTTGGAATTGCAGAAAACCCCCAATAAGTTTCCGCATTTCGCAGAAACCCCGCATAAATTAGAACCACAAAACAACATAAAAAGGCCTTTTGAAAGTTGTTGGGGGTTTAGTGTAATCTATCCAAAAGATATTTGGGGGGTCTCTGCAAAAGTTATTGGGGGTTTAGTGAGATAGTGAAAGTTATTGGGAGTTTACTGCAAAACACTGAAAGTTCATGGGTGGCTTAGTGCTATTTACCCTTCAATAAACAGAGAGAAGTTCAGAATTACCAGCATTTTAATGCCTTTGGTATAGTAAGATAGAACCATAATCGTACCAGTAATGTTCTTTTGTGCACTAGCTACAGTGATTGGTATACAAAAATAACTATTTATCAATGTACAAATCATTGTTACCACAGGAATTATTTACAATTCAGTCCAACTTAAAGAATTCTAATTCACATATTTTGAGGGAAAATTGTAACATTATTTTTCTCTGAAGGATAATGCCTGTAATCATATTCACCCGTCTCCGGTCACGATACAATAATCAAGTTTGATAGGAAACCCAAATATTACTTTTTCTCAAACATATTTGGGCTCAAGAACTTTTCTTTCTTTTTGTATATCTTATACAACTACGACGTGTCCTTCTTATGAAGTCAACTGTAAGTTAACCATCAATCATTTTATCCACTTTGAGACTAATCCCACAAGTCAATTTATAGCGACTTACAAAGTTAAACAAAACTCTCGAGTAAGTGCAAATAACCCTGTTTTCAAATAGGGAATGTCATTGCTTGGCTGAAAATTCCAAAGAATGAATTGATGCTCGTAGCATAAAATTCTATATCCACATTTACTTGTAAATGATCACAATAACATTTGCTTTGTAATCCATCATCTAATGAATTGTGCTTTATATTCTTTTAACGCATCATTTATTTCAGCCAATTAAAACTTCTCTCTGAATCGAACTATATATCTTCAATGAGTGGTTTTGCCTCCTCATCCAAATTTGCCTCCTCAGAGCTAAAATTAGAATCACTTGTAAATGGAAACAGGAAGATGAATGAGTAAACATTTATAATTTGTTCGTAACCGTAAACTTGCAAATTGTACACCAAAACTTACTTCAATGTGTAAATGATCAATCCACAAGCAACAACAACATAGGAAATGTAGTACGACCAATTCACCTACAACGGATTTTAAATGCACAGAGAACATATTATTAGCATGAAATGAAAATTTATTTATTTATTGACACTTGTATCGTAGCAAAGATTAAACCTGTTGTCGATAAAAGAATATGCGAATAAGCACTGCCCACAAGTCTGATGTTAGAAGGGAAAGATTCATTAGAGTGGCTCCGCTCATCTGTGAGAGGCGATGTACATGAGTATTCACAAATATAATCATTTATAAACATGGTTTTTCTTCAACTAAACTGCTTTCAAATTAGGCCTCAGACTGATCTTATTTGGAAATATACCATCCAAATCTTCATTGAGTTAGGGAAAAATTGTTTATGTATCCCTCCCATATGTACGTGTATTGAAGGCTAAAATAGTGTAAGAGAATCGAATGGAAATGTTTGATTAGAGCTTAAAGTATATGTGGTTCAAATCCAAATCCATCCTTTAAACCCAAATCCAAAAAATAATTACAAAATTGAGACCCGGACTTGAATTAAAATCTGGTTAGATAGAATTAAAATCCAAGAGGATACATTGGTACCAATCTGCATCCAAGAGAATACATTTGTTCAGAATTAGATTATGAGAATAATCGGTATCATATGACATATCATATAAGGATTCTTTCATATACAGCTATGTGGCTTATTATACTTGTTTAAACTCTAAAATGCCGGAGCTAGATATAATACTAGTTTAAGCTCCGAACTATTTGCACATTTATCAGGAGCATAAACGACTGTAAAAGAAGTTGGCATGAGAGATGTGCAAGTACAAACCTGTAGGAAGAAAGAGGCCAGAGTACTATTCAGAAATGCTGCTGCTGCATAGCCAGCAAATAAAGCTATCTGAAAATAAACCATATATTAACTTCTGCTAACATACAAGCTCTTATATTGTTTTCCTTTAAAAATTTATACTCTACAGACAAATGTATGAAAATTAACTGCTGTTCTTTGTTAGATTATACAAGGAAACTTAGGCTTCTGGCTATGTTTTAGTCAAAATTGAGAAATCTAAAGCGTAAAGATCAAGTAAAACATTACTTACCATTGTTGGAGACCACTTGACTGATGCAATATCCTTTCTCTCAAATATCGATCTAAAAGTGTTACGGATTAAAAAAAGACAAGAATAAATATCACCATGGATTAGTTGATATGGGATTATAAGAAGATAACTTAGTAGTTTGTATCTTCTAGCATCTATCTATAAAAAATTAAGAAAAGTAGAGCTAGTAACAGCTGATGGTAAATTAAGTTTGTAAATCAACGGTGCTAAGAAAAAAAATTAAGGATACATCTCAAGAATACTAACTACCACACCAAAGACACCATAAAATGCAAGCACTTCAACACGGTCTCTATTCTTAACACAAAATTCCTGCATTTTAGGAGAACAAGTAAGACCCCTCAGTTAAAGTATATTAGTCAACTTTCGCAATGTGATTTATCATAGGGTTATTGCGGTAGACCCCCTGTTGTTCTATTATTGTAGATAGACCCTCTGAATGATTTTTTTTTTTTTGGACTCTTTTACTCGTAGAGAAAGAGAATTTGATAAATAGACCTCTTAAGAGCAAGAGTCAAAAAATATAATTCAGTAGAGTATCCACACTTGGGCGATAGCATAGGGGTCTATCCGCAACAATAGAACTACAAGGGGTCTATTTGCAATTGCATGATAGTACAGAGGGTCTATCACAATTAACCCTTTATTATAACAATACGATGGGAAAAGAATGAAAAAAAAGAGTAAAAATAACTGATACAAAAATAACTGATACAGGTATGCACCTCTCCGACATTGCTGAATGCAAAAGATAGTGTCCCTGCAATAACAAGTACATCACCCAAAAGAGGATTCCTCCCACCTACAAGTTCAAATTCTCAAAGTACATAATACAACACAAGAAAAGCCTACCAAACACTTTGAATTGCAATATCATGTCCTAAGGAACTATAACTCTTCTAAATATACTTCAAGTCAATGCAAGATGAAGCCGCTAGGACTTTAAGATGGCTACTTAGCACTTAGATACCTTATACTTTCCGCTATTTTGCACTTATATGCCCTTAATTACTTGTTTTTGGCAGCTCTTACTTGTATATCTTGAAGTTCTTAAAGTTGGCATATTTCAGTACCTTCTGTTATGCAAACATAAGAATTTTCCTCCTAATACTGTTAAACATACCCTAATTTCGCTTAGCCTTCTATGATTGTGACATTTTATCATGGAAAAAGAACCTGTACCTCCATCAGATACACCTGAATCCGAAAGAAGCACCAATAGAAGCCCCACAATACAAACAACTGCGCCAATGAATTGCAATAGAGAATAACGAGTTCGAAGAAAAAACCAGGTGAGGATTATAACCCATGGTATAGTCCAACAATCAAGAAGCGTCACACTTGTAATGGATGAGAACTGATATGCCTTCACAGCTACATCACAATTTCTATGTCATCAAAACGTACCCTTGTATCATTGTAAGAGTAAGGAAAATAGATTAATAGAGTAATAATGAAGCATACACAAGTTACAACAAAAAAGTAGGAACAAGTCAAACACAAGACAAAATTAAAACAAGAGGAGTTTAGGGGGCTTTGGTTTGCTGCAAAAATAAATAAATTGTAGCAAATATTGCAGAAACAAATGTTGATGTTTACTAAGTAAGTTCTGATCTGCCTATCTCCAAGCCAGATTTTCTTTGCAGAAGAATTATTTTTCTTTTATTTTTAGCGGATTTAGTCGTCACGGATGCTTAATTTTCCTGTAATGTGTAGCGGAACAAATAGAAAGAGGGAAAATGTCAAGGGATAGTTTACAAGAGAACTACAAACTCTCTTATTCTAAATAGTATTCTAAATAGAATAAACCACAACAAGCAGAAAAAGACTAACAATTACTATGAAAATGAATTACTAGTACAGAACTAATAAACTTTTTCATGCCATCAGTTTAGCTTATACTTAGAACCATCTTATATAACAATATTGTAAAGGGGCCTCATTTATAATTATACCTTTCTAGGACCAGTAGCCTTAAATCTGACGTTACTGCTAACCAAGTAAATAAAATTTTCAACTAACAAAAAAAAAGTAAATAAATTTTCGAAGTATGATACAAAGCTAGCGCTGGCTCTTCAATCATTATAGGGTTACCTGTAATAAATATGATTATGATACAAAGCTTATGCTCTTCAATTGTTATAGGGTTGCTAGCGGATAGACCCCTGTACTACTGCCGGCTTGCAGATTAACCCTATGTAGTTCTATTGTTGCAGATTAACCCCTAAGTGATTTTTTTTTGACTCTTTTACCCTCTGAGAGAGAAAATTGTTCTTGACAATTAGATCGTCTAAGGTAAGAGAGTCAAAAAATTTAACTCAGGGGTCTATCTGCAACAATAGAACTACATGGACTATCTGCAATTCAGCGATAGTAAGGGGGTCTATCCGCAATTAAACCCGACACTATATGATTATAATCGAATTATACAGAAAAACTCTTTGTTGTAACTAATGTGAAGAGAAAGAAGTTATTACTTAGATAGTTCCCCTGTACATCCACAAAAGCCAATAAGATATACCAATACCAGGGTACCTGCAACATGTCACAGATTCCTACCATCAAAATTAATTCATATAATAAATTAAAAAAACTCCAAATAATAGAATTACCAGTATTTTTGCCGCCGGTAGAGAAAAATAGCACCATAGACAATAAGCAAGGAGAGGTAAGTGAAAAAGACTGGGTGAGTGGTGTATTAACACCTTCAATGAAGAAAACACCCATCAATCCAAAAAACATAATCACAGTTAATTAATTAATTGTACCTATTTGTGGGTTACATGTTATATTATCGTGAAGCATTATTGTTGACACAAGCATCGGTATTTAATAATTATGGGTTAAATAAAGATAGTCGGTTTCTGAGAGGGTCAGCAAGTGCAACACTATATATGGGGTTATGGTCCCTAATCTTGCTTATCCTCTTCCTGATCTCTTTTGACTGCAAAAGAGAGAATTCTTATGCTAACCCTTACAGTGACCATAACCCCATATATATGTGTTGCACTTTTACAATTTGCCCTCATCAAATTGTAATTATAACCCGATATCCGCATTATTTAGCCCATAATTTATTTAAATACCCATTAACCCAACTCGATTGATCACTTTAGTGGGTTAGCCGGAGATAGCACTATTATTATTAATGTAACATATGTGCCCACAAATAGATTTAATTAGATTTAAATCTAACAATCTCCCACTCTGGGCACCATGTTTCCTTAAAATGCAGATAACCTTATGAGCTCAAAAATTGCTATCACTAATAAGGGTATTTCCAAACAATCTCGCCCATCAACTATATCAATATAGGATCAAAGCGTCGCCGCCACATTTATCGTGACTAAACCCATCAATGGTCACATATACTAATACCAAACGACATGATCAATCATGGATGTGCAAAGATGAAAATTACATGCAATGTGATCTCGTGCATGCCTATTTTCAACCTGGGTCCTACTTAAACTTTAGTGAGGTCATCCTCAACCATAATGTAGCAGAGTGTATAATGCTAATACTTTATTCTCGATGTAAAATAACCAAACATAAATTTATTCAAATTCTCATAAAGCAATAAAATCACAACTCCCACTAAAACATGATATCCTCAAATATTACAACACCCATATGAGCAAGGTGCTCATGAAAGACCTTGTGGTAATCCTTTAGTAAGAGGATCGGCTATCACAGTTTGTCCCAATATGCTTTATGGATATATCCACTTCCAGACTTCTTTCACAACTAGGAACTTAATGTCAATATGTTTTGACTTAGTTGAGCCCCGTTGTTATTGGAATACATTATCGCGATTTATTGTCACAAAATAACTTTAGTGGTCTTTCAATATTTTCCGTAATGCGTACCCGACAAAATTTCGCAACCATATTCCATGATTGATGCCTCATAGCAAGCTACACAAATTCACGCCATAGTGGAGGAAGCTACAAGTGTCCGCTTGACACTTTTCCATGATATAGCTCCTCCCCGCTAACATATAAATGTAGCCCGATGTAGACTTTCTTCATATTCAGATTCAAAGAAAATCGAATCGTGAGTACCCAATGACCTCCAACCGACCGATTTCTGATGTGAGCATATAATCTTTGTTTTTCTCAAGATACCGTGATAACCCTTTTGATCGCTATCCAATGATCCATACTGTGGTTGCTTAAGTATTCCGCTTAACATACCAACAATGTAACGCAATATCCGGACAGACATACCGGAAAGATACATTAGACTCCTACTACCAAGCATAGGGAATCTTCTGTGATTTCCTAATTTCAAGATTACTTTTAGGACTGATTGACCTCAATTTATCTCCTTTAGCAACAGGGTTTCACTCGGTCCCAATCTTGCATGCCAAACCTTTTGAGTAATTTTATCGATATAGTTTTTGTGATAATCCAAGTATACCTCGAGAACGATCTCATGTATCCGATTCCTAATATAAAGAGGCGCCCCAAGATCTTTCATCTCAAAATTCTTTGATAGAAATTGGTTTCGTAAGTAACATGCCTATATCATTAGTGGCAAGCAAAATGTCATCCACATACGTAACCGTAAAATATACTTACTCCCAATCGAATTTTGATATACACAATCATCAACAATATTCATCTCAAAACCAAACGAGATAATTATTTGTTGAAACTTGTGGTACCATTGACGAGGAGCTTGCTTGAGTCCATAAATGGATTTCCTTAGTTTGCAAACCATAACCCCATATATATAGGTGTTACATCACTAATCTATTAAATATTTGACTCAGAAACCACATAATAAGCACATTGAAATTATAAACATAGTTTGAGAAGCAAAATAGGTAAATTAATACTTTAAGAAGTAACTTGAGGGTTCACCAATATTTTAAAGTGAAAAATGATTATATTGTCGTAACTAGTATTGCATCCAAAAATATTAAAGATAACAGAATATTTCTTCAATTTTAACCAGTTGCCAACCGAGGCCCAATTTTGAAGACAAAAAAGATTTGTGTGACTAATTTCAAAATATGAAGATGCATGGGACTAATGTTAAATATGAAGATTCGTAATACTAATATTTAAAAAAAAACCAAAATTAAAATGCCCACATCTTCTTCCTTTGTCTTTTCTGTTTCCCACTTGGTTTCTCTCTCTCACCCACTCAAACTCCTTTCCTAAAAATGGTAACTCATATATTATTCAATTCAAAGAATGGGTTCCCCTACTTTCCCTTTCATCATCTCTCAACCGAAACCCAATGGAGATTCTCTTTCAGCGCCCAGAGATTCTCTTTCAACGCTCATTTCTGATGGGCTTTTTCGATGCTGCTGTTATCGCCTAGAGCTTCTAGAAACGCGTTTTTGTAATGCACATAGCGCTACAATTTTGTTATAATGTTTGATGTTTCGTTTTGATTCTACTCAGAAATGTGATAGTTTCTGGGGTATAGTGATAAAATTCGCCCATTTTCGATGGGTTAAATGGCACTAAAATGCCATATTGTTTCACCCCTTTACACTTAAATAGCTTAAGAAAAGTAATTTAACACCTTAAAGTAATAAAAATAGCACTTTAATATCCTAATTTGTGAAAACTGACACATTAATACCTTCTGTTATCGTATGTAAGAATATTTCTAGAAATATTCTCATGTGAATAGCACATGACTTTTTATAATTGTATTGATCTTATTTATTGTCATTTTTACTCATATATATGTACCCTTCATCTTTTTATTGATTTCTATATGGAGGGTATTTCTGTCATAATGAATTTTTAACAATATTTAACATATTCAAACGATGGACAACTTAGGGTATTTATATGCTACTTTTATAACTTAAGGTATTTAAGTATAAATGTGGTAAAACAACAAGGTATAAGCACCATTTAGCCTTTTCGATAACAATGTAATTATGAAGTGATAGAAGATCCAAATATTACTTTTTCTCAAACAATTTTAATCTTTTAACCATTTATCCACTGTAATACTACACTCACAAGTAAGTTTTATTTGTAAATTGCCTTAGGCATGGTTCGCTTATTTATATTTGTAATTTGCTAAAAGTGACTTGTGAGAGTAGTCTTACAGCGGAGAAATGGTAAATTATAATACTTAAATACATTAGTGAGACTGATTGATTCTCATAATGAGAGCTAATTATTAAATAATTAATTCATAGAAATGAATTGAATCGAATCGAACACTGCTATGTTTGGGAGTTTACTAAGTAATGGAACAGAAAGTTAAGTAATGGAAAGGAAAGGTGAGTGAATAAGGAAAAAGATAAAATGTACGGAAGGAAAAAGATAAAATGTTGTTTGGGAGTTTAGTAAAGAGAACGAAATAAATTTTTTTCCATCATTGGAAGTTCTAAGAGTAACGAAGTAAAAAGATAAAATTACGTAAATACCCTTACATATTGGGACAAGATATCTAAACCATCGATTTTAATGTCATAAGCAGATAATTGTCTTATCACATTATAAAATTTTACACCAATTTTCATTACATCCCTACCGCCTAAATCGGAGGGGGAGGAAAATGGGTGTAAATTTAATCTTCCCTTTCATCCTCTAACTCCCTAAAAAAACTCCCAAACAAAATTAAATTTTTGTTTTTTCCGTTCCATTCCATCCATTAACATCCATCCAAACATAGTGTAAGATAATCATGTTTGTATATATTTGAAATCTTAGTATTTAAAATCCAACTTCGAATACCCTTGTCTGAAATTTCGCTCCGCAACAAACATAGCCTTATCAGCAAGCATTAATGGCACACTGTTAAAAAAGCTGATACACCAAACAAATTTTGGACACTTTCTACTTATAGATGACAGCGTGCTGCGCAAGAGATTCTTTTGCTGACCATGTCACCTAATTAAAAATTCTACTTAAGTTGATATTATGCAGTGAAATATTTCTTCTAATTATATATTCTGAACAATAATATCTGGTTTTTTATCGTCCTTTTCAATCATTTAATACTTAGTGATATCAACATATCATGCAGTAGTATCACTTGTAAATACCGAACAAAGGAAGTGAGTCAAAAATCAAATTATTATGATCCAGACCATAGTCATACTTTTCTCATAACAAAGAAGTTGAACTGAGCTTATACACACGCACCCGAGCTCGTCAGCAATAAGCCTTAGCCCATTTTTTTGAAGGAAAGGTAAAGAAAATGAAGGCCTTGGCCCATTATTTTGAAGGGAAAATAAAGGAAAAAGGATAAGGTAGGTTAAGAACGGAGTCAGAGGGGGAGCCGGGGAGGGGATTATATTATAGGTTTGGGGCTATTATTTGAGGACTACCATTGCATTGGAGACCGAGCTCGAGAAATCAACATGCCGTGTTGAATTATGAGTCAAAAATGTTGTCACAGTGTACCTCTTTCCCCAAAATATTATACGACTACTTCCCTTCCAAATCGACCATAAGGTCGTCATCTAATACAATCTCATTCCCTTTAATATATATATATATATATATATATATATATATATATATATATATATATATATATATATATATATATATATATATATATATATATGTGTGTGTGTGTGTGTGTGTGTGTGTGTGTGTGTGTGTGTGTGTGTGTGAGAATATTGTGTCCTCAATAGTTGTTTTGTTAGGGTGCATAAACCTCAATCCTCGTCTCAACTTTAAAGTTTTAGTGTAGCGGCAGGGACTTTAAAATGAGCTCCAAGAGTTTTGAATGTTCAAATCTGTGGAGCAGAATGAAAGAATAAGATTCATTTAAATGATCCCAAAATTTTAGGAGCAAAACTGACGCAACGCGAGAGTAAAAGAGCTTAGTATCCATCAAAGGACTTCTCGCATCTACGAAGAAAATAACCTTCATATCCACGAAAAATCATGAAAAAAAGGAATATTATTAATAAA
The DNA here is from genome assembly GCA_012295165.1 of Asparagus setaceus. Taxonomy (NCBI): domain Eukaryota; kingdom Viridiplantae; phylum Streptophyta; class Magnoliopsida; order Asparagales; family Asparagaceae; genus Asparagus; species Asparagus setaceus. The sequence continues at coordinate 35,347 of WHSE01000067.1, read as the reverse complement.
TAAATAAATAAGCAATACCTCTACGGTTCACAATCAGCTTCTTAAATAGAAAAACAAAGTATAGATTCCTAATACGAAAACTATTCTAAAAAGACTCCCTATTACCCAGGAAACTAATCGATCGAATTTGAGATCAAATCAGATTTATTTCCTAGTCGAAACTGACCCAAACATCATTACTAAAAATAACAAAAATTTGACAAAAAGTCTGATATCTTCAATCCGGAGGAAATTTCATGAATCAGACAATGAAAAACCAAAATAACAGTGGGTTTGGTTGACCCCCATCTCTAAAAAAATGTGTAATTTTTATTTATATGTTTGATTTTGACCTCCGGATTGGGAGGTACACTCTGATCTTTGTGTGCAAGTCAAAACTCTTTCTGACCTTCTGTTTAGACTTCTAGCAATCTAGTCGCTTCATGAACGCATTCTATCTCAAAAATTTTGTTTGTTATTGCTGTTGCATCAAGGTCCAGACCTTCTTAAAAAAAGAGCAAGTGTCTCTTCAGGGAACCACCCCTGACTTCGGCCCATGTTACCATCCTTATCCCGAACGTATCACCACTACTATTTTGTTATTCATAAATGCAGAATTATTAATTGGATTAGAAGATTTTTTAATACAGATTTGTGCTCCCAAGATTTATGGATTAAGTAGACACACTTATTCAATTAGGTCTTTTTCATGCGGAGATCACTCGGGCAGAAAATTTATTTTAACACTTTCAAATTATTAATTTATGCCCAAAATTACCAAAAATATATTCTCTTCCTCTCCCTCTCCTCCTCCTCCTCTTCCTTCTCACTTTCCTTCCTACATCACGATCCCCACCCTCCCTAGGTATTTAAAGTAGGATTCCTGGAAGGCTGTGGACGGGGGTGGGGCGGGCTGAGGAGGAGGAGGAGGAGGAGGAGAGGAGGGAGAGGGAGAGGGAGAGGAAGAGAAGGTATTTTTTTTGATAATTTTGAGCATAAATTTAATAATTTTGGGGGTGTTAAAATAAATTTTCCCGCCGGAATTTGATCTCCGGCGTAAAAAAGGACCTAGTTGGATAAGTGTGTCTTCTTTAAATACTATAAAGATGCCGGAACTTTTTTAAATACCTTATTGGTTAAGTAGTCCTATTTTAAATACCAATTTGGTAATTTCGCCCTCATAAAAGCCTATGTACCTTTCCATGCTATTTTCATCCAAAGAATTATACTTTGACGGTTCTACCCCTATATAGGTTTCATTTTGTAGAACTTTGGGTATTGAAGTTAAATTTTATAGAACTTTGGGTGTCGAAATTAAATTTTGTTGAACTTTGGGATATCAAAATTAAATTTCATTGACTTTCAGGGTATCAAAGTCAAATTTTGTTCCACTTTTGACAAAAAGAACTTTGAGTTATCAAAATGAAAATGAAGTAGACTTTGGGATATTTTTGGGCAAAAGAAAAACTTTGGGGTATCAAATAATTTGGGGTATTTAACTTTAATATCCAAATTCAAAAAATTAAAATTATGTAGGAGTAATCGCCAAACTACAATTTTGGTAATGAAAGCTAACATTCTCTAAAAAAACACTGTCAAACTACAATTTTTGAATGAGAAATTGGATGGAAAAGTACATGGGTGGTTATATGATGATAGAATGATAGATAGGAGTGGTTTTATGAAATTCGATAATTAAGGACGGCAATGAGAAATAGGGACCTAAGTTAGGAGTGGTTTCTTGAAGAAAAGAAAAAGGAATAAAGGGTAATGGAAGAACTTGATTCCGTTTTGGGATTAAAAAGCGGAAGGGAGTGGATAAACAGGAAATGCTTCAACATGAGGGAAATTACCCATCTTCATCTCACTCCGCCTAACCTTAACACTGTGATAGCTCATGATAGGAGAAAGTAGAATGTTATCAAAACCTGAAGATTTATCTTACGCTAACTGTGGCCAGCATGTTTAATCTCTACAATGAAAAATAATTTCTAAAGTAAGAGGTAAATATGAAAGGTTATTATCGGATACATCTAATTATAGTCTATATCAGAGAACATGCACAAAAAAACATGTACAAGCGCTGGCTTAGTAGTAATTAACTGCGCAAAGTGGTCGACTAATCCGCAGACTACGTAAAGGTGTTTCGCTATCCGGAAAGAGTCGATAACTGGTTGTAGTCGACTAATCTACAGAGGAGTAGTCGAATTAACTGGTGTAGTAGTCTAATTAACTGGCAGATTCAAACGGTTTTGGTTTTAAACCCGCTTGCTTAGAGTTTATAAATAACCCTAAACCCGATTATTTGAAAGCTAAGAAGCACGCTTTGAAGCAAATTTTAGGGTTTTGTGCATCTTGGAGAGGAGATCTTTGAGAGATTGAGAGGTTTGTTTTAGGGTTTCTTTGTGAGAACTTGTAATCCTAATTTGTATTCTCTTTCTATTAGTGAAAATCCTCCTTACCCCCGTGGACGAGGCAACTTGTCAACCACGTGAAATCTCGTGGTCTTTACTCTTTATTGTGTTTTTGCTATCGCTTAGGTGGTTTCTCTCGACGGTTCCGCTGTCCGCTACCAACAATTGGTATCGAGCTATTGTTCGATTGAAGTGGTGTAATTTCTAATTTGAGGGGTGTTCGGTGATTCCCGAGAAGCGGATTCATCTAAGACAAACAGAGGATGGCCAACCAAGAATCACCAAAGTGGAAAATTCGAGATTGAAAAGTTCAATGGGAAGAACGACTTTTCTTATCGAGGATGCGATGAAAACTTTCTAATCGCAAAAATTGCACAAGGCTTTTGATAGAAAGGAGAAGAAGAACAAGGATATGTCCGATGAGGATTGGGAGGAGTTGATCGAAACACGGGCGCCGACATCCTATGCCTTGAGAGGGATGTAATTTTGGTAGATGGAGAGGAACTACGGCGGGCGCGTGGAAGAAGTTAGAGGGTACCTTCATGACTAAGAGTCTAACTAACCGGATCTACTTAAAATCCAAATTGTATACTTGCAAGTGTTCATGGGAAAGTTGGTTTGTTATTCATTGCTCGCTTGAATTCGCATTACTCGCTGGCCTACAACAAAATTTCAAACAAAGAAAAATGCCTTTATTTTAGGCGCATAATGAAAACGAAAATTACAACTCTCTTCCTTTGTGAACAAACACGTGATCTCTATTATCCGATCCTCGCTATGCGGTTCTTTGCCTGCGTCGGACTTTTATTCGTCCGCTGACCACCGCTGCAATCCCCGATCCGTGTAAACCCGGTTCCTAACTACAGACGAGAGGGCTCGCTTCAAGGGAAGGAAACGGTCGAGGGGATCACACTCACGGCGAGGATCGTCATGGGATCACACTCACGGGAGAGGATCACGAGCGGTGAGATCTACAAGGAGAAATCACAGCTTATCCCCGAGGTTAAGACGCTTAACCTAGAGGGTATCTCAGAGTTCGACCCAAGTTTGCTTACCTTCCGCCTATAGATCCGACGCCGACGACTTGAGCCGCCTGCTCGAACCGCGGCGTCAGATCTCGCGAGGCTCTTCAAGTCCGCCAAAATCACCAAGTCCCCACCAAGATCCCAAATCCAACAACCATGAGAAGACCCCCTATTTATACAAAACCAAAGGTAGCGTTCTACCATTCAGCCGAGTTACCGCCACCAGTTCAGCCAGCGTCGAGGTGGTTCTACCAAAGCCGAGCCTCCTACCATTCTGTCGAGGCACTCGCCAAGTTGCCGGTTCTACCAAAGGGGCCGAGCTCCTCGCCACTTGTCGAGGCACCTCGCCAGTTGCCGAGGTGGTCTACCAAAGTGGCCGAGCCACCTTGGCCAATTTGGCCGAGGTTTACGCTGGGCGCCCGCCGTTGCTGCTTCCGCCGACTCGGCCGATTCTCGCCGATTCTTCGGTCTTCCGCTTAGTTTTGTCCGCTGATGTCGCCGCTGTTCGAAGTCCGTGGTCCGATCAACTTTCGAGCTCAAACGGTTCGCTTGCATCGACGACTAAGTACGGTTGATTCCGCCTTGTCAACGTTTTGAGTTTAGCCAACTCTTCGCTGGAGCTTGCCGGGTTTTTTCCACGACGCCGCTTCGCTGGTTCAGACGCCACACTCACTTTACGCCGCTTATGCCAGATCACGCCGACGCTGCTCGAAGTCTGTTCGATGGATCGCCTGCTATCAACCCACCGCTTATTTAGTCTTGTTCTGCACCGATAAGCAATTTTAACGCCACAGATACCTCTCCAAAGCCGCCTCGCCTCATTCTTGATGAGTCCGGGATGCTTTGACATGATGAGCCCCTTCACTCTTAATTGGCGGATAGGACTTGTGAATGACCCCGGCGCTTGATCTCTCCATTCCCTTCAGCCTTTCCGCTTTGTAGGATTGTCAAGGTATTACTGCATCGCATTTTTGTCCGACCGTTGTCGAAATCTCACCGGTCGATAGATGAATTTCTTTTGAGGTTGGCTCCAGATTTGATTCCTCCAATCCTCTCGTGTTCTCCGCTTTGTAGGATCCCTGTGGTGTCGCGTCGCATTTATTGCTTGACCGTTGTTGGAATTTCGAATCAGAAGCTAATCAAGTTTCCTTATCGTTGTTGACTCGCCGGGATTGTCGCCCATTGACCTCGAGATTCCTCCGCTGATCGGGAATTCTTTTGTAGATCCAACCGCTGATCGGTGAATCCTTCGCTGACGCGCTGGTAAGGCCGCTATCACGATTACTTCGCAAAGGTGTTCATCCCATGGGAGGTATTCTTCCCAATTGTTGATTGGTAGGCCCTCTGCGCATGTATGAATCGGCACCGATACAGTGTGAGGAGTCCTTTCGAGGTAGAGCTGTCCTAAGGCCGATATAAGCCTCGCCGTAATTTTATCCTCCTTGAGGTCCCATAGCGGAGGAAATTGAGGGTTATCGAAGTTATCCTTAAGAATATGGTAATATTCTCCAGAACTCTCTAAGAACCGTGAATTAGTTTATACTGTAATCCTATTTGGAGTAGGGCATGGGAGAATATCCGAAGATTGAGTCTCGTGCCACCTTGCCGATGATTTCACCATTTAGAGGTTAAGCTCCAAAGTCTACAAGATTTTGAAGTAGCCGAGCTCCTCATATATAGAGACGAGACGCTGTCACCGACGGCCAAGCAGACGCTATGCTATTACCGACTCGGTTCACATGCAGGCCTGTGCATCATTTGGAGACCGCTTGGTCAAGCTTCGCTCCGTGGGACACTTTTGGTCTTGTGTCGCCGCCGAGAAGCGAGGATAGTAGAGCTCAACAGAACCCCAAGCGGCGAGGGAGAGCCCGATCGCCTTGAAGCCGACAAAGGCCAACAAAGAAAAGACTCTCGGGTCGTCGGTGAAATTTGAACTCGGGCGTAAGCCGTTGACATCAAGAAGGAGATCATGAGGCCCTTAATGGCAGCGAGGAGGCTTTCAGGTCGAGGTTCAGAGGAACTTCAACAAGCTTTCCTCAATAAAGTATCCGAAGTTAAAGCAAAACATATTTCGCCCTCTTTGTGCTCTATTGTGATTCTTTTATTTCGCCGTAAATAATTAACCATAATACTTATAGGATTTTTGGCAAACCTCACCGCCAACGATTTGATTAGCCTTTACCAACTACCGCTTGGCTAGCGTGCGGATTGTCCAAACTGCTCAAGACGCGGACGCTGGCCGAAGAATGAAACTCTTCTAGACTTGTTGCTATGATATTGAATACATAGGCTTGGTACTTTTTACCGCAAGATCGCCCTACAACGCGCGGTGAGGCGCGGCTTAATCCCTTCTTAGGCTTCGGATGAAATACCCTGAATCAACTCGGTCTTCTTCAATCTAAAAGACTAAACCCGACGCTACGCGCCGACTTTAGGTTATGGTCGATTTCAAAATCTTCAACGGATTTGACTAGCCTTTACCAACTACCGCTTGAGTCATGTGGATTGTCCAAACCGCTCCGCACGGACGCTGTGCCGAAGAATGAAACTCTTCTAGACTTGTTGCTATGATATTGAATACATAGGCTTGGTACTCTTTACACGCAAGAGATCGCCCCGCAACGCTGCGGCGTGAGGCCGGGCTTAACCTTCTTAGGCTTCGGATGAAATACCCTTAATCAACTCGTGTCTTCTTCAATCTAAAAGACTAAACCGGCGACGCTGTTAGGCCGACTTTAGGGTTATTGGCCACCCCACCTTCAACGGATTTGACTAGCCTTTACCAACTACCGCTTGAGTTGGGCTAGCGGCGGATTATCTCGATCCGCCCGCGACGGACGTTGTGCTAAAAGAATGACCTTCTTAGACTTAATGCTACGATGTTGAATAATGAGGCTTCGCTTTGTCACGAATAGACTACCCGCAACGCTGTAGGCGCTGGCTTTATCCCTTCTTAGGCTTTGACAAAATACCCCTTAATCGAACTCGTGTTCTTCAATCGGAGAAAGATTAAACCGGGCGACGCTGTTAGCGCCGACTTCATCCCTTCTTAGGTTTCGATGGAATACCCTTAATCAACTCGTGTCTTCTTCAATCGAGAAAGATGAAAAAGAAGGCAAGGCCGATTTCATCCCTTCTAGGCTCGATGAAACACCCCAAGATGAATCTTCGCCTCTTTGACCTGAGAAGGATTGAACCGCCATAAGGTTGATTGAGGTGGGAAAGGAAGAATGTATTCTATTTCCAAGGTGGAGAGGAAGGAGGATCTTGTCTCCTATCTCCGGTAAGGGATGAACAAGAGAGGAAGGTTTTGTATCTATCTCTTGCCATGGAGAGGAAGGTTTTGTGTCCTATCTCCGTGTAAAATGTGGAAAGAAAGAATGTACTCTATTTCCCAATGAGAAACTAAGAGTGGGATCTCCACTGAGAATCTAAGACAAGAGAGGAAGAATGTATTCTATCTCTTGCTTCCGAGAGGAAGAATGTATTCTATCTCCGTGTAAAATGTGGGAAAGAAAGAATGTACTCTATTTCCCAATGAGAAACTAAGAGGGATCTCCACCGAGAATCTTGAAGGGTACTGATAGCTTTCGCTTTGTAGGATTGCAACTGCATTTGAGTGGACCTCGCTCGGGAGGGAATCGAGAGGATTTTGCCGGTGGTGGACCAGTGGAGATTTTAGTGGGCCCACCGCCAATGAATTTGATCGGTGAGAGAATTTTGGAGGAAAACACAATAACTTATGGTTATCCTCATGAAAATGAGTGAGATATTCTCTCGAGGAATTTCCCATCAAAATGGGTTATCCCAATATACTAAGGATAGTATTTTTTCGTAAACTTCCCATTTATCTAAGATTAATTGCCTGGCCGCCATTCTCAGGTGATAGGCGATATGCACCGCTTGAATAGACCGTTCTATTATAAACGGTCCTTCCCATTTGGGTTCAATTTACCTTTCTTTTGGAGTTGAGAATTATCGGTCGCCGAGCAGCGAGGACCAGATCTCCTCCTTAAAGGTTCTCTCGTCGAACTTTCTTGTTGAAAGCCCTCACATTCTAGCTTGATAGAACTCAATGCATTGTTGAGCCTCCAGCCTTCTCATCTAACATCTCAAGCTCTTCGAGACGCTTTTGATGTTGTTCTTCGGCCGCCATCTCTGCTGCAAGGGCTTAACGCCAAGTGACGAATCGATTTAACGGAGGATCGCTTCACACCGTGACCGTAGAGTACCGGGTCGCCTCGCTGCGACGCATCGCAGCGATATGCCCGAGTGCTTCTCCGAAGTTTATCGTCCCAGCCTTTGTTATTCTTCACAAGCTTCGACAAAATCTTGATGATCGTTTGTTGAACGCCAGCCAACCCATTCACGCCGGATTATAGGCCGCCGACGACATCTTGTATCTTGAATTTTTCGCAAAACTTGATGAAGGAATTGCCGATAAATTGGGACCGCTGTCATGCACGATCCGTTTGGGACACCATGTCGATAGATGACATGGTGTTTGAATCGACGACGGTGACGCTTTGACCTCCTTTAGTGGGATTGCTTCGCCCACTTGGAGAAGTACGGCGATCGCTAGAATAAAGCGATCTCCTTTAACCGACGGAGGAAAATGGGACCTACAACGCCCATTCCCCATGTCTCAATGGCCGTGACGTGGTCAAGGATGTACCGCCTCGAGGCCGATGCATATAATTCAAGGAATCGACACGCTGCGGCATTTCCGAAATGCATCGATCAAGGCCATTAATCATCGCAAAAGTAGCCCATTCTCCGATTCGCCAGAGCTGGGACCAGCCGGTGCATCACATTCACCTTCGTGCTTCCCGAAGGACCTCTTCTCTCCTTGTTTGAAAGGCATCGAGTAAAGACCATCGCACTCGCATATAGCATCCGGTTTCGTGGTCGTAAAGAATTGAGCTCTTCACGGATTGACTTTCTCCTTCACGCCTTCCGCGAATACCGTAAAACGAATCGACGATAGAAAGCCAATCTCGGCTCTAACTTGGTTTGGGTTGCATGTACCTCTTTGGTAACTACCCTCTTCTTGTACCCCATCATATATTGGTACGAAGAGTCGGTGAGTCCCCGACCGAACTAATTGCTCGGCTCTAAGGTTGTGCTAACGACACGCCTAACGCCGCCAGCAGCATAAGTGAGCGCTTTGGAGGCGGGATATATTCGATGAAGAATTCTTCGAATGAGTCGGCCATTTCAACGCTACCGATGATAGGGGACCGTGATCGTAGTTCCTCACTTCAGAGTCACCACACGACCGCTTAACTATCGCCAGAATCACCATACGCCGAGATATTCGACCCCAGCCTTACGGCTAAGTCCGATAAGTAGCTGCTGTATTCGGGCCACGGGAACGTGGTTCGTGAGTGAATAAGCACGGCATGACATGATTCCCTGAAATCAAGACAACTCCGACTCAAATGAGATTTTAGAACATCCGGTACTCGCCACATGGTGGCCCGAGAAGCTCCATCAAAATACAATCGCCATATTTGTTGGTGCGACGAGTGTTGACTTCAACTTCATCCGAAGATCATCATATAGCTCAACCGCATCCGTTCCGGCCGGGCGCCAAGAGATCACAAATCGCTTGTCCTTTGACCGACTTCGTTGTTTGAAATACAAGTCATATTGAGACAAGAGCAAGGCCCATTTAAACGCCAACTCATCGAGGCCGCCGGTCATAAATATCCGGATCGGATTTACGCGAGATAACATAAATCGCCTCGTCCACTAAATAGTGCCGCTTCAATCGCGAACACTAATGCAAGGCATCGCCGCACCATTGATATCGACTCAGACCACTAATGTTCGCTCGTAATACATCGCCGCTCGGACCGGGCTGCCGCCGCCTTGCGCGAGTAAAGCGCTTAACGAAAGTGATCCGTCCTTGACATAGATCGTGAACGGTTTTCCGACGCGGTGCAACAAGAACAGAGGTTTAGCGAGATACGACGGATCTCTTCAAACGCCGACAGCGCCGCCCCAAATAAACGCACACTCTTCTTGTTCAATTTAGAGAATGGTTGACACTTCCATAGGTTCGATATGAACCGCCGGATGTACGCCATCGCCTCTTGCAACCCCCGAAGTTCTCTCGCATTTCTGAGGTTGCAACTCTTGAATGGCCTTCACTTTATCGTGATCGACGGGATTCCTTTGTCGGCGACGACGCCGGTGAACTTGCCACCGACATCCCAAGGAAGGATTTGGCAGTGGTTCATCTTTAGTCGATGAGTCCGCATGAGCTCAATACCGCTCTAAGATCTTTGATATGATCTCCTTTGTCACGTTTACCCACTGTCATCGACGTAGATTCGACCGCTTTCCTGAGATGATCCCGAAAATTTTAGTCATTGCTCGGTATGTTATACGGGCGTTTTTAAACCGAACGGCATGACCCGTAGCAAAATATACCGACGGGCGCTCAACGCCGCGGTGTTTGGCCATCGGGTGCATCTTGATTTGATTGTAACCCGAGAAACCATCCATAAAGCGACATCCTCTCAATCCACACGATTGTCAACTATGACGCCGGGAGCGAGGGAAATCATCCTTGGGCAAGCAGCGCTTAGGTCTCAGAGTCCATACGCATCCTAATCGAACCATTCTTCTTCATGACGGACTATATTCGCCACCCAATCCGTGTTGAATTTCCTCGATGAATCCCGATTCTATGAGTTTCTTTACTTCGCCTCACGATCGTCAGAAGATTTGTGGACTAAACCGCCTTTGCGATTGCTTGACAGTTTGACATCCACGCTGATGTTGGGCGATGTGTTGCCACATTAGGGTCGAAGTCCCCGCATGTCCTCGAGCGTGCAAATACATCGATATATTCCCGATTAGGGCTTATCAACTCTTCCTTTCTTCCGAGGGAAGAGTATTACGATGTTTATGAGCTTAGATGCTCCTCATCACCCATATTAGCCCGGGTTACCTCGCCCTAGTAGGGTCTCTTTGTTCAACCTATCCCCAAACCGCTCGAAGTTGATGGATCCATGGGTCTTCCCATGTGGATATCTTCATCACCCTCAATAGTAGCGGATCGATCGTGGCCATATTCGACATCAAGGCCTTGAAAGCTTCTCCGGGCCGGGTCGTAATCCCAAGCCAAGAATCGACGTATGTCCGCTCTCATCGGTGGATTATTATCAATCGCCATGAGCATTCATCTTCCGAGGATGATTCGTATCCCAACTCGCCTCAATGCATAGTAGTTATCCGCTTCCCTTTGGGACATATGCCGCTTAGAGGGACTCGAGGACCTCGCCCAAACATAGACCTTCTCCTTGTGCCAAGTCGCACTTCACTTCTTCATGATAGCCCTGTTTCAGACATATCTCAATGTGTGGAGGATAGGCCCATTGTCATCTTTCATCTTCTTCAAAGAAATGATTCGTTGAACCGTGATCTCCTTTTCCGTGAAACCAAGTCTTTTTCACTACTTGATCTTCGGATGACGAAGGCTGTCCCTAAGGAATCTGGAACCGCTTTTGTGTAAAGCAAGATGACCGAAGTTGGTAAGTGCAATTCGTGGTCGTTGTATAAACCTCGCTATTACATCATTCAAAGACAAAGGGTACTCTAAATCGCCATTTATTGATTCATCGGCAATTTGCCAATTACAATGTTCATCCGACGATTCTTCATCGCCAAGATTGATTACAAGGTACAATGTCATTCAAAACAAAACCACCACTATAATCAAGCCCGCTTCTACGCTTCTTCACCGCCGTCTCTGCTTGGGCCGATGATTCAGCCGACTCATTACAGAGGAGAGAATCAAGAAAATAATTCTACCCCTTAAACGGCCGCTTGTCCACACCACCGCCTTGACTCATTATTCGTGTTCACATATTTGAGACACCGATGAAGAGTAGATGGGACTATAACGCTACCGCGGATCCAAGGTCGAATCAACAATAAGTTATAGGAAGTCTCACAATCACATAGGTGTGACTTCGACTTTAAATCCCCATTTGGCACTTTATCCGATTTTACCAAGCGCCGAGACCCTGGTGTTAAACCCATAGATCATTGTGTTCGACTACCATCGGGCAGGATTCCAAGGTGATACATGAGGCGCTAGGGCATGATGCTCTCATAATGAACCCCGGATCGACTTGGATCCCGCTAACTTCACTAGAGCCAATATACCCGTGAAGTATAGCGCCTATCGTGCTTTGAATCTCTCGTCGCGATATCCTCCTTTGTAAAAGTGATGCAGGGAAGTGTTTGGCTGCCAAGTTGCATTGTTGTGTAGATTCTTCCGAATCGCTTGATCTGAAAGAGAAACACCTCGATCGCCTGTGAGCTTCAGAGCTTCCCTTTTTGACAACCGGAGCAACTCAGAGAGTTATTCGCCGGATGTTCGCCACCGGGCCATGACGCCAAACGGTATGGAGAGTTCGACAGCCTCGCCTATCCTCACACCCGGGCGATTGAATCGATCGCCGAGTTGAGCTTCCGACCTGAGGCGTTTCCTTTGCTTCACCGCTTTTAGCAACTGCTCGCCGTTGTCCTTTCTCTCGCACGAGTGAGAGGAGTCGGTCACCCCCGCCTCGACAGGTCTTAGCATTTGGGTTTGAGCCTCCTGATATTTGTAACTATATTCGATCCGCCCTAGTAGCTAAGACTTCGTGCTCTTCGTGAAATTGAAGGTGGCTACTTTTTCATCATCCTTCTTCGAATTGCCGGCAAAGATGGCATAGCTTGCCTTTTCCCTTGGTCTTCCTGGCCGAGGATGTAGTCCACCATCGCCTTCCAAAGAAGTCGTGGACCCAAAGGATTTCTCCGCTTGCCGCCGTGGTGCGGACGAGCCCCTTCTTACGCTGTTCGTGAGGATCTTCATTCACCATCTTCATTCCTACTCTTCAATAACCGGGCGCCTGCTGGAACCAATCCAAGGAACTGATCCAAGCTATAGAGACCGCATTTGCTCCCACCTTCTTCTTTAGAGGGTTTCGAGTAATGACTCCAACATCGATCAAGGCCCGAATCTTGTCCTTGAGATGGTAGCGTAACTTTGTAGGATGGTGTACCGCCTCGATAAGCACGCATTTAGATCCGTGAACCTTGTTTGCCTCCTCTGGTCTACAATTGGGGCAACCGGATTTTGTTGTTTTCCGTAAGGTATTTGAAGATGCCCTAACTTCTTCGCCCTGAACGAGTAAGTTTTGGGAAACCTCGAGCCGGATGGTTTCGATTCGAGTTTGTTGACGCCATTGAGGCCGCGATTACGCGGTGCACGCTGTTGCGACCGCCGCTGTGGTTGCAGCTCGAACGCTTGATTAGCGCCTACAGACTTTGCCGGTGCTTTACCTTTGCCACGGGGACAAAGTTCGCTTGTGAGCATCCACTATAGGTCGACTCTCTCCGCTTTCTTCCTCCTCGTGAATCGCCGCTTGTCTCCACGTATCCTTAAATCTTTCCAAGTCTCTACGCAGCTTCCTATTGCTTCCAACACGCCCAATGACGTTGTTATGACAAGTTTGAGAATGAACTTCTCCTTATCGGTCCTGCATTCATTGCCTTATTTCAACCTCTTGACGGTTATCCATCGCTTCCCCGCTCTTCTCGCTCTCGTCCAACAAAGAACCGATGGATACCTCGTGTCATCGCCGAAGAAATTGGTGAGAAACATGGCCTCCATATCGCCCCGCCTATTAACGCCTCGGTTTGAGACGGCGGTACCAATCAAGGCGCCCAACGGCGGTGCTAACGAATGACCGAACCATCAAGGGCTCAAGTTCGAGATAACACCTAGATGAGACTTGAAGTAGATCAAGGCCGAGTGGCATCCCTTCCCGCCAAACGGTGTAAAGTTGATGAGGTTGAATTTTTCCGATATGGATTGATTCCCACTTTGGGTAAGGACATGGTATACCCGTTTCTTTACCTCTTGAGCGGAAATCAAAGTATTGATTTTGCTCAAGGTCTTTAATTTTCGCTCTCCCTACATCTCCGCTCGCGTAAACTTGGGGAGGAACGACGGTGTTACGCTTAGCCGAGCAAAGATGACCATCTACGTTCTTCGGTCTTCGCGGTCGCTATCCGAAATTGACATTATTGCGACGATTTTGGCTCGCCTTGGCGTCCATTATCGCCGGATCTGTTGGTCATGCATTGCTTTTCATCCGCCGATGGGGCTTCCATCTCTGCTTAAAGTGCCCTTTGCTTGGTTAGGCTCTTCAAGCATCTCGACACTTGATCCGCTGCTGATCATGAACGCCGCAAGGTTGTCCTATGCCGGAAATTGTATTATCGGAAGCCATTGCGGAGCCGCAGATCCGACACTTCATCATCTCGAGGGTAATCCTTCAGATCTTTGCGATAATTGTCGTTTAACAGCCCGACCGCAATCGAAGTCATTCGCTGCGATGCCCCGAACGGTGTGACGACGCCTCTCGCTGGTCATATTGATGGTAACACTCGGCATTCATCACCCCGAGGCTTCCATCTCTTTTGGCGAAAGTGTCTTAACTTGTTCGCATTCTCGCGTCGAGCCTATCAAAACCGACGCTTTTCCCGAGTCGCGAAGAATTGCACCCCGATAACAATGCCTTGATCAGCTTCAGCACAAGCAAGGCATGTTTGATTCTCGGCGCCTCTTTCGATTTACCGCATCGATAGTACAACTCGCCTTAGATGAATAACGGAGCAACCTATCGTAGGTTGCACGACTTCTCGTATAACGCTGTCATCGCCGATGAGAGCCGCCTCCTTCGAGAACAAATAGGTCTTTCATAAGTCACCCGCCGCGAACGCACTTCGCTGAGTGTGATTCTTCGCTCTCTGACTTCGATTTGAAGCCCGGTGCAGCAAATGCCGCGTTTTTCTTATCTTTGCGGTACGACCTCAGATAGGAGTGACCCGCGATTCCTTTAACGGACCTAGGCGATCCTTGACGGTAAGCCCGCCTGGTCGTGGCGAGAGTTAGCTTCACGGAAGTTCGGGTACGACGCCGAGGTGACTTCGTGTCAACGGCACTTTGCCGAGGTGCTCACAATTTCTCGATTTGAGCACGGAGCAGGAGTTGGCCTCGCCGGGCGAGCTAAGCTTGATGTTGGTTTCACGGGTTGAAGCCTCGACGACTTAGGCTTCCAAGCTAGCCGAAGTTGTCGACTTCACCGCCTCTTTCAACTCGCGGGCTTGTTGCACCAAAGCCCGCGTTGCCGCCTCGGATACGCTCCTGAAGGTGGATCGACCCGCTTGACTCTGACCCATTCGTCCGGCCGCCGCCCAGAGGAATCGGGCTACAATCTCGATTTCACCTCGAAGTCAACTTGATCTTAGATCCGCCATAGCGACCCCATCCATTGATTCTTTCGCCTGGCTAATTGTTTCGCCAGCGCCGACGCCGCTTCCGACGGGCTCTTTGAGAGAGTCACGACGCCATTGGCGAATCGACCGCAAAGACAGGGTTCTCAAGGTTTGGCCGCAGTTAGGGCCGGGTTGTCCGCAATGACTCCGCCGTGGTGGTGGATTTTCTCCGCGACTGAGGCCACCTTCCTCTGCATGGGAGACCATCTTGGACTTATGGGGAACCGGATCCGGACGAGAGGAGAGTCTTCATACTTCTTCCGGGTCAACTCAACTCGACCTCCTCGATGACCGGATCGATCCGCTATGCATACACGACGCTTCTTTGTCGAAGCCGCTGGCTCCCACCGTGGTCGCCATTGTTCGCGGAAAGTTGGTTTGTTATTCATTGCTCGCTTGAATTCAAGCATGTTCGCTGGCCTACAAAAAATTTCAAAAAAAAAAAAATGCCTTTATTTTAGGCGCATAATGAAAACGAAAATTACAACTCTTCCTTTTGTGAACAAACACGAGGATCTCTATTATCCGATCCTCGCCATGGGTTCTTTGCCCGTGTCGGACTTTTATTCGTCCGCTGACCACCGCAAGCAACCCGATCCCCGTAAACCCGTTCCTAACTACAGACGAGAGGGGCTCGCTTCACGGGAAACGGCTACCGAGGGGATCACACTCACGAAGGAGAGGATCGTCATGGGATCACACTCACGAAGGAGAGGATCACGAGCGTGAGATCTACAAGGAGAAATCACGCATATCCCCGAGGTTAAGACTAAGCTTAACCTAGAGGGTATCTCAGAGTTCGACCCAAGTTTGCTTACCTTCCGCCTATAGATCTGGACGCCGACCGACTTGAGTCACGGGTTCTCGAACCGTAAGGCCGAGATCTCGCGAGGGCTCTTCGTGGTCCGCCAAAATCACCAAGTCCCCACCAAGATCCCAAATCCAACAACCATGAGCAAGACCCCCTATTTATACAAAACCAAAATACACAACAAAGTGGTTTCTACCACTTGGTCGAGCCACTGGCCACTTCTGGTCGGCGGGGCACTGGCTGTCGAGTTGCTGCCGAGGCGCCTCCTCTACCACTTGGTCGAGGCACTTCTGCCAAGTTGGTCGAGGTGGCTCACCAAAGCGGCCGAAGCCTTCGCCACTTCTGCCGGAGACTTCCGTTAAGGTGGGAGCCGCAGTGGGGAGCCACCTTGGCCAATTTGGCCGAGGTTTCACGGGCGCCCGCTGCTTGCTGCCGCTTTTTCCGCCGACTCCGCATTCTTCGTCGATCTTCTTCGGTCTTCCGGCTTAGTTTTGTTCTCGTGATGTCGCTGCGTGTTCGAAGTCCGTGGTCCGATCAACTTTCGAGCTCAAACGGTTCGCTTGCATCGACGGACTCGGCACGGCTGATTCCGCCTTTGTCAACGCTTTGAGTTTAGCCAACTCGCTTCGCTGAGCTTCGCCGCTTTTTCTTCCACGACGCTGTCATTGCTTCAGACGCCGCCGACTCACTTTATCGCTTTTGGCGGCGATCACGCCGACGGGCTGCTCGAAGTCATGGCCGGATGGATCGTTTGCTATCAACCCACCGCTTACGAAGTCTTGTTCTACCGATAAGCAATTTTAACGCCACAAAGAAGATGGAGGAGGGCTCATCAATCCGAAACACATCAACAAGTTTGATAGGATCATATCGATTTGAAAGACATAGATGTTAAAGTAGGAGACGAGGATCAGCGCTTCATCGCTTCGCTCGGCCAAGTCTTATGAGAACCTCGTGCAAACACCGAGGCTTGTGGGAGAAAATTTGAAGATGGATGAGACTAGAACGGCACTTCTAGCTGACGATCTTCTAAGATTGCAACTAGTGACATGGCCATCGGCTAACAAGGGAACTCGCAGGATTGTTTGCAAGAGGAAGGAGCAATGAGCGAGGAAAAGGCAAGGGAGGAAAGTCTAGATCTAAATCAAGACCTCTTTATGGAAAAGGATGTTTCCGCGCGTGAAGTCGGGCATTTCAAAGTCGACCGTCCAAATAAGAGAGTAGGTGGAAAGAAGAACAACAACAAGACCGAGAGGAGAGAGGGCAAGGAAGAAGCGAAGCACGCTTGAGGAAGGGAGCGATAAGGAATGCTATGTCGCCACTGTGGTGCGAGATCTCCTGAAGTGGATACTTGATTCGCTGTTTCTACCATATGTGTCCAAATAGGAAGTGGTTTACTACCTACAGAGGCATTGATGGTGGAACCTGATTGATGGGGAATAACCATGCTTGTAAAACAAGGGGCTAGGTAATATCAAAATCAAGATGCATGATGGAGTGGTTCAACCTTGACGGATGTGAGGCATGTTCCCGAACTTGGGAAGAATCTTATCTCAGTTGGTGCTTTGGACTCGGTGGTTGCGTGGATTGTGACGGAAACGGAGTGAAGAAGGTTGTTCGTGGTTCCTTAGTAGTGATGAAGGGTGTTCGCCACGGAATCTATATACTCTCGCACGACGCGACAGGAGATGCGCCGTTGGAACCGGAAGTGGTGGAGACCCATGTGAGCACACGTTATGGCATAAAGGCTGGGTATATGTCGAGAAGGGTCTAGTTCTCGCTTGTAAAGAGGGTCCGCTGAAGAATCAAGGAACCTAGCATGGATTTTGCGAGGATTGTGTGTATGGAAAGTCACACGTGGTCAAGTTTTCAAACGAAGTCTAAGAGCGAGGATACTAGATTATGTGCACACGGATGTTTGGGGTCCGCCGCATAACTCCAAGGGTGGTTCCGTGTATTATGTCTCGCTTATAGATGATTATTCTAGGTATGCTTGGATTTATTTCTTCAAGCACAAGAATGAGGTGTTCGAGACATTCAAGAAGTGGAGAACAATGGTTGAAACAGACAGAAAGAAATTGAAGACGCCAGATCCGATAACGCGTGCAGAGTATACGATGGTGCTTTCAAGGAGTTCTGCGGATCGAGGGAATTGTTCGACACCGACAAATGTGTCTACACCACGTTAATGGGGTCGCGAGAGATCGAACTCAACACCGGAGAAAGCAAAGTGAGTATGCGATCTTATGCGATCGGGCAACGAATGGTGGGCGTAAGCTGCATGCTTGTTACATTGTGAACCGCTCACCACATTCGACATTGATGGTGATACACCCTATGTGGTGTGGTCGGGAGCATGCAGATTATGATAGGCTCGTAATTTCTGATGTACCGCCTACTATCACGCCAACGAGGGAAAGCTTGACGCAGGGCCAAGAAGGCAATATTCTGGGATATGCAGCATGGAAAGGCTATCGCCTTTGGTGTACCTAAGATTCAAAGTTCGTGGTCGCCAGGATGTTACCTTTGATGAGAAATCCATGATTGCTTAGGCCCAAGGATGATGGTGTTAAGACCGGTGAGACTTCTAAGTCTCTGTTATTGAAATAGAACCTAAAGACCAACTAGGTTCTAATCGCGCTCAAGTGGGAAGTCGTAGATGATGAGCTTGCAGGAGGAGGTTCACAGAAAATACACGTGTACTACAACAACAAAGTTCGAGGATAATTTGGCTTCCACTAGGCCAAAGCGAGCATACAAGGTTTTGAAGTCGGGGTGATCAACCCCCAAGCACTATGGGCAAAGCTAATATGGTTGAATACGACTCTCGGTGGAGGAGGACGAGCCTGCCTCTTCAAGGAAGCTATTCTGACAAGGATAGTGAGAGTTGGTTGGTCTGCGATGGAGGAAGAGATGGAATCTCTTCTGAAGAACCAAACATGGGAGGTGGTCCCATTGCTCGTAGGAAGAAAAGCTATTGGTTGTAAGTGGGTGTATAAAAGAAAGGAAGATCTTCGTGAGCTCTGTGGTGTAAGATACAAGGCAGGCTAGTGGCTAAGGGTTTTGCAACGTAAAGAGGGTGTGATTACAATGAGATATTTTCTCCCCGGTGAAACATACTTCTATTCGGTGCTATTGAGTATTGTTGCTCATGGTGATTTTGAGTCGGATCAACTCGATGTTAAAACAACCTTCTTGCACGGAGACTTGGATGAAGAGATCTACATGCATCAACCCCGAGGGCTACAAGGTTGAGGATAAGGAGAATCATGTGTGTCGCTTGAGGAAGTCATCAGATGGATTAAAGCAATCTCCAAGCAGTACAAGCGATTTGACTCCTTCATGTCAAGCATGGATTTTCCGGCGCATCATGATTGTTGTGTTTACATCTGAAGCTTCATGGAGGTAATTTTATCTATCTTCTTTGTATGTGGATGACATGCTTATTGCTTCTAAGAGCAGAGTGGAGATAGATAGGTTGAAATCTCAACTTGGTGAAGAGTTCGAGATGAAGGACATGGGTGCTGCTAGAAAAATATTGGGTATGGAGATTAGAAGAGAGCGCTAATCGACGCATTGTTCTTGAGTCGGCTACATAGAGCCGGGTGATCGCGAGGTTCGGGATGCAAAGTGCTAAATCGGTGGTGACTCCATCGCTCCACACTTTAGGCTCGGTAATCAATCTCCCACTACGAAGAGAAGGCGACATGGAGCGGTTCCTATGCTAGTGCAAATGGCGCTTAATGTATGCAATGGTGTACACCGCATATTTCAGCGTTAGTGTGGTCGAGATTCATGGCTTAATCCGAAAGGCGACCGGAAGCTGAAGTGGGTCCTCGTGTACTTAAAGGTACCGCTGATAATGGTCCGTGTTTTGGTGGAGAAACATGTCGATTGATCGGGTTTGTGGACTCGATGCGGGCGATCTAGATAGACTACGATCTACTACCGGGTTATGTATTCAAGATACATGGGGCTCCGTTAGTTGCGATCGATGTTGCAGGCTACAAGGGCACTTTCTACTACGAGGCCGAAAGTACATGGCCATGACAGAGGGAGTGAAGGAAGCATTGTGGTTGTGGGGTCTTCTAGACGATTTGGGGATTGAGCAGAAAACGTGAACTTGTGGTGTGACAAATGAGTGCAATTCACTTGGCGAAGAATCAAGTTCATCATGCTCGTATTCAAGCATATCGATGTCGTATCATTTTGTGCGGATGTCATAGAGGAAGGTGATATTTCTCTCATGAAGGTGCACACGAATGAGAATCCAAATGGACATGTTAACCAAGGTGGTCACAGGTAGTAAGTTTAAGCATTGCTTGGACTTGCTTCATATCAGCTCGTGTTGATTTGCCCAAGAGGGCATGGCCCTTCGGGGCGGTAATGGGTAAGGTGGAGATGATTTGAGGTGAACTACGGTGAGCTTGATCCCGGTGGAGGGTACGTAGGCAGTCGCGGTGTAGTGACGCAGCTGGATTGGCCTGGATTGGCTAATGGTGATCTCTCTAGATGTTCTTGGTGTTCTTCTGGTGTTCGTCCAAAATTTGAGGTAAATCAAATGATGTACGAGGTGGAGAATTGTAGAACATGCACAAAAACATGCACAAGCAGTTTTCGGGCTTAGTAGTCGACTAATCTGCAGTAGTAGTCGACTAATCTGCAGACGACAGAAAGGTGTGTTTCTGCGTTGGGTCTGAGTAGTCGACTAATCTGTGTTGTAGTCGACTAATCTACAGTGAGTAGTCGACTAATCTGAAGTAGTAGTCGACTAATCTGGGCAGATTCGAAAACGGGTTTTGGTTTTAAACCCGGTTCGTTTAGAGTTTATAAATAACCCTAAACCTGATTATTTGAAAGCTAAGAAGCACGTTTTGAAGCAGCTTTTCAGAGGGTTTTGTGCATCTTTGGAGAGGAGATCTTTTGAGAGATTGAGAGGTTTGTTTTTAGGGTTTCTTTGTGAGAACTTGTAATCCTAATTTGTATTCTCTCTTTCTATTAGTGAAAATCCTCCTTACCCTGTGGACAGTAACTTGTCGAACCACGTGAATCTCGTGTCTTACTCTTTTATTGTGTTTTTTGCTATCGTTTGTGGTGGTTTCTCTCGACGGTTCATGTCCGCTACCAACAATATCAAACCCTTAAGAGCATCTAGAGACCACAAGATTTTCATGAAATTCAAAGAGGTTATTTGCAAAAGGGAGTTATCAGAGACCTCAGATCCCTCGGTATGAAGACTAGATTTTTTTTATTTTGAAGTATTCAATAATAAGAGTAGATATATGATTGAATCTTTTGTGATCACTAACCATCTTATGGGGAAAAAATAGTATTATCTCTTCTTCTTCCAATCATTGTGCTTTAGACCTCAGCTTCTTAAAGATTCATTCTAATAAGAGAATGTCCTTATGAGTCTACAATCCACAACCAATGAGCACGTCAAAGTTTTATCATCACATATTATACCTAACTTCTTCATTGGCATCAACAACATGAAAATTCTAAGGAATAAGTTGTTTTTTTTTCCTTCCAATCCTTAGGAGCCTTTTTAAAGCGAACCTTGTAAGTTCTTCTGAGCATTCTAATTTGAAAACAGATAACAAAAGAATTAGAAATATGAGAAGGATAAGACCAAGAACGTGTAATGCTATAATGAATGTCAATCACATATAAACATTTTTTTTATCAAACTTAAAAAAAATTCCAAAAGATAAAGTAGACTCTGAGGTGAGAGGAGAGACACAAGATCAGATGCAACATCAGAAAGACCAGGAAAAACTTTAATTAGACACAGACAATTTAGCTTCTTAGTAGTCAGAGAGAAAAATAATATCTAATTTAAATCAATCGTCATATTTGACATAGTAAACATCCATGGTGAGGCTACTAGAAGGTTACTTATCAAATGATATTTGACTTTGATTAACACTTGTTTAGCAAACCTAATAACATTAAAAACAAAACGTCACCAATGAGCTATATACTAGACCATAAATTATGAATGAGTTGTAAACTAATTCCACAAAGAGTCACTAAGAGTAAACATTAGATTAATATGCAAGGCCAAGGTTGGTGACCAACGTTCAAAGCTGCACTCGAGTGTCACAGATAAAAAGGGATTTGTTTACAAGAGATATGAGTGAATGACCCTTCTTTCTAGCCTATAAATATACCACCAGCGCTTCACTAGGATTAAGAATAACCTAACCTATTTAAGTTGTATCTCGAGGTTACCACTTACCACATATTTAAAATTCCCGGATAAATATATTATTATTGTAACAATGAAATTTTTAGTTGTACCAAATTCATATAGTCAAAGAAGAGAAACATCATATTATCAATAGTTTTACTGTGATAATCTAAAATAATATCTTAATAAAAGTAGCATATAGAAGAATAATCACAAAAAAAAAAGAACTAAAACACACCCCTCCGAGTTGACATTATTTGTGAACATCGATATTTTTTATTTGAGAGACTGTAAAATTAACAATATGAAACATTGTTAACACGCGCTTAATGATCCCCACTTAATGTATACTTTAAAATAAACCAAGTTGGTATCAATCACATGAGAAAAATATGCAGAAAGGACTTGGCCTGCAAATGCAACGCATCATGGATTAGCCATAACAGTTAAAAACATCACAACTTTTATTCAGAAACATTAATTTAAGTTCAGAATATTGGTGTTTCTACTTATTGTTATAAAATGAAAGGATCCGGATCCTCTATAATTATTGTAATTGGAGAGGTCCAATTCTTTCAATCCTAAATGTTCATATTACTTTCAACGGATAAGATCACGTCCACGAAGATTTCCATGTTATCTTTGAAACCACTTTGATCTTAAAAGTACTAGTAAACATGAAAACACTATAGTCAAAACCACTAGTGGAAATCTTATGTGGCATGATCTCGCCCATTGGAATTAAGATAAACGGTAAAGATTGAGAAAATTGACACTCTCTAGTTATCACCTAATTAGCGAGGATATGAATCCAAAATGAAATCCTAATTAAATGTAAGGAAAATTGTCCGCTTGCATGTCCTGCATACATTATATATACACATCTTAATTGTCCTTTTTGGGGGAGGCTGTTAATACTCATTAAAAAATAATATACCAGAATAAAGTAATCGGTACGCATGCATCCATTGTGCACACCTAACTTCAAGTTAGGCACAGATGAATTATACGTTTATGCTTTACGTTATACGCACTATTTTATTGTCCTTTAATATAAACATAATTTTTATTTTTATAGAAGTTTTTATTGGGTTAATTTGAGAAACGACCCTCAACTATTGGTTTGTCTCTAAAATCCCCTTAGCTATTTTATCTTTTAAAACCACCCTCAAATTTGAGGGTGTTAGACAACCCTCTCAACTTTCAAAATATGACTAAACCCCTTAACTATGGGGTGTATCACAAAACCCCATTTATCTTTCTAGTTTTTAAAATAACCCCTAATATTATTAATTTGAAATATGCAATGACTAAAATACCCTTGGTTGAAAAAAATCATGTGAGTTTAAAAATCCAACCCAATCAAAATATTAGACTTCGGTTTGATAAGTTTTGATGAGGAAACTAATATCCAAAAATTTAAAAGTTCCAATTGTTTCAAATATTACCAAAGATGGATAAGTAGAAAATAAAAGAAGTTTAGTATTTCAAAAAGAAAGATAAAATTAGATTTGCATGTAAACCTCACAATGAAGATGAAGGAATAAGAAGAGGGAAAATAAAATGAAAGTTATTTTAACCAAAAAAGTTAAAAAGGAATAATATGGTAAAAAATTTAATATCTTATAAGGGATAGTATGGTCATTTTAAATCATTTGTTCCTTTAGATTTAAATTATATTAGTTTAGGGGTTAAGTGAGAAAAGTTGAGGTGGGTAAATAATTATTTTGAAAGTTGAGGGGGTTATCTACAACGCCATAATTGGGGGTTTCTCGAGATAACTTCCATAGTTGAGGGGGTTTTCCGAGATAACTCCCATAGTTGAGGGGGTTTTGTAAAATTAATCTTATTTTTATTGTTTAGCAAGTTTCAAAGACACAGAAATTTGACCTCCAGCTTTGACTGAGTCAAGGCCGCGTGAATGACTTTAGTTTAGTAGGAGGGAGTGTAGAGTGAGGTGAGAGACAAAATAAATAAATAAAACTCTTTGGTGGAAGGTTTTTAGAAGAGAAGGTGAGGTAGAATGAGGAGAGGAGAGAGAAACAAAAATGAACTAAATGTGAAGAGAAAAAAGGTCATCCGATTTGGAGGGACACAGATGAATTTGTTTTACAATTATTCTTTTATCCTCATAAGTCATTCATAATTACCTAATTAACTTTTCTGTCAACCTCCCCTAAAAAAATAGCGATTAAAAATACTTAAGTTGTGATCTCATGGGGAGAAACCCATAGATGGAGATGAAAATATATGGCCCAAAATTGTTTCTATCAAGTTATCAAAGGCGCTTCATCAAGGCCGAGATGCCTCTATGATGCAAAGAGGGGCAAAGTGCCCCATATTTGATACTGTGCTTTTGTGCCTCACAATCACCCCTGCGCAGTGCATGCAAACATAGCCTCATATATGTTTGTTCTTTAACGTTATAATCGAAGTCTTTATACTTGATAAAGCATATCCCAAAAGGCCAATAAATTTATTAGGCCTTTATAGTCACTTCAAATGAGGACCCCAACTAATCGTTATTTAGACTTTGATTTTGCTTCGATATTAGTCTTAATTTGGCTTTTGATTTGAAAAGTATGAACTTCACTACGATGTTGGATGTTTAAGCATTAGCAATTAAGACCTTCATTTATATTGACATGTTTTTATGTGAAAATTCATAAACATGTTCTTTCGTGTTTGAGTATCTATCTTGAAAACTATGTGGTGTGTGCTCGTTTCACTCAAAGCATGCATGCTCCCTTTGTGCATAAAGATAAAGAGACTTTGTGTTCTCAGATCACTTCTAAGATTGACAACAAGTGGTTTCTATATCTTGGTCCATTGAGTCAACTTAATTTTTTATTTCTTTTTTCTCTTTGTTTAGTCAATTTTTAAATTTTCGTTGCTGTTTTGATAAATCATAAATAATCTTATTAATAAGGTTCTAGAACTATTCTCACAAAAGGATATTATTGTACATTAATTAGCTCATCACCTCACTCTCCTTCCCATCTCCTCACCAAACAACAAAAGTCATGTACCTTCCCCTCATCCTCCCTCCAATTAAACAAGAAGCACAAATAATATGTTCTTCCTTACACCTCATTGCATCTCATCCTACCTCCCTCCTCCCTTATATCCCCTACAAAACCAAGAGTTACTAATTACTTTTGGGTTCTATGATTCAATTAAAACACAAATGATGGCTAGGACTAGACTAGATAATAGTTAATATATTAAGTATATCGATCATCTCCAATTACCATTTAATTGAAGAAAATCTAAATTCAAAAGGAAAACATATTAAGTAAAACAAAATAACATATTACTTATTAGTCCTAAGAATATTGATGATTATAGTGATTATAACTATATAGACTAACTTATTTAATGATTATGCAATTGATATGTCACATTCATCGTCTTTCCTATATACTTTACATGGAGTCTTGTATAATATATTTTGGGGTTTTGCATATATAGCCCTTAGAACTAATATATCGATCTTTCTACCGCTTTAACTTAAATGTTAGCTTTTAAACATGACAATGTCAAAATATTCAATAATTTCCAATAGGTTTCAAACAATTTCTCTTTTAAAAACTAAAACTGCTATGAACTCAAGTAAAAATCAATGTGAAAAAATTTGGGGCGATTTTCAAAACACCAAGATTTAAAGGGCAAGTTTGCAAATATAAAATATATATGTGAGGGATATATATGCAAAACCCAATATTTTTTCTCAAAAACCTTATGCTAAAATCTCCACTTAGGCCCAAAAAATTCAAGAAACCATGTTATAGAAAACATATTTCATGTAAAGTTTTTTTTCCTCTATTATTTGGGTCTAGACTCCTAGAGGGTGAGGTATCATCTTTCCATTGGTTGGATTTGACTGTATTTCTAGAAAATCCATTTCAAAATATTTTTATGAGTAAAACAATTCAAAACTATCTAGGACCTTTCTTTTCAGAGTTACTTTTCTTCGTTTTCTTAGAAATCAACCGAGCAGACCCTTAATTAACGACAGACAACTAATTAGGCCCACCAATCCAACGGCCTACAAAATTTTATCCCCAACAAGCTAGCCGACAACATCTGCAGCTTGTGCTCCCATCTTTTCCACCAAAAGCCAATGGCAGAATCGCAATAACAGCACAAAACCCGTGGCGTTTCGATACCCTGTGTTTTATTTAAGGAGAAGAAATGGAAGCCAAAGGCCTCCAAATTTAGAAAAATTACAAATTTCTGCTCCATTTCTCACCGTATTAATTTAATTTTTCCTGTTTTGGGAATTCGATAACCGAAAAGGGCAAAAGAGGGCAGAGGGAGAGGTGATCTCAAATCTCTCTCCCTTTGATTAATTTCTATTATTTGATTCTTTTCTTCCCTCGATTTTGCTCCTCTCAATTACTCAACAGGTAATTCAATTGATTTTTTTGTAATAAAGCTTAGATTTTGATGCAAAATCTCTGTTATTTTGTTTTCTAAGAATCATTTCATTCTAACATTTTGTTTTTGTCAAAATTTTGTTTTGATGTGGGATCCATAGATCTTTATTCTTCCCTCAATTTTGGTTGTATAAAATCGTGAATAGGTAATTCGATCGATGTGATTTTGTTAAATTCCATGTTTTTATCACTTAATATTTTTTTCTTTTCTCAAAATCCTTCCATTTATGAAATTTGAAAAAAAATTTCTTAAAATAAAATAAAATAAAAATTACGCTGTATTGTCATTTCACCCTCACCTTTTTGATGTGACATCTCATCGCCTAACCTTATCAGGTAATTCCATTGAATTCGATTATAAAACAATTACCTGTTTTGGTTACATGTCAGATATTTTTCTATTTCTTATAATATTTCCATTTATCCCCAAAACTTTATAACTATTTTATTTTCAACCCTAACTTTACCCCCAAAGTTGCAACCTTGCGTGACTCCTACGACGCTTCTAGATCCATCTTCTTCTCTGTACAAAAACTCCCCATTCTGATCCCTCTAAATCTCTCTAATTACAGATCCACCCCAAAATTTCATCAAAAAAATGGCAGAAGAGCAGCGATGTCAAGAAGCTCACCGTCTCTGCGCCAACAACTGCGGGTTCTTCGGGAGTCCGGCGACCCTCAACCTCTGCTCGAAGTGCTACCGCGATCTCCGCCTCAAAGAGGAGCAAGCCTCCTCCGCCAAGATCGCCGTCGAAAAATCCCTCCTTTCCCCCCAAAGACCGTCGTCCTCATCGTCGCCGGCGATCTCCCCGATCGAGGCGGTTAGGTCACCGCCCGATGAGATCGAGGCGGTGACGGCACCGCCGCAGCAGCAGCAGCAGCAGCAGGCGAATAGGTGCGCCGGGTGCAAGAGGAAGGTGGGGCTCACCGGGTTCAAGTGCCGATGTGGGTCCACCTACTGCGGGACCCACCGGTACCCGGAGCAGCACGCGTGCACGTTCGACTTTAAGAAGGTGGGGAGGGAGGAGATCGCACGTGCGAACCCCGTGGTTAAGGCGGCGAAGCTGGAGAAGATCTGATGAGGGGGGTTCGGCGGTCGTCGGCGGTTGTGGATTTTATTTTTATTTTCTTTTTTTATTTTAATTTATTTTGGGGGGGTGGTTGGATTTGGGTTTGGGTTTAATTTGCGATGATTTGCAAAGGTGGGGGGTGTGCTTGGTAATTTGATGAATGTTTATTGTAAAGTAAATATATTGCCTTTTCGTTGCATTCAAGAGTGTGGCGACCGCTTGTTTTCGCTGTGGGTGCAATAATGGGTGCCGGAAAAGAGGATGGGGAAATGAAATATTATGAAACCTGATGATTGAGACCTACTTATATCATTTACATTGTCAGTTTCTTTTGAAGTGAGAGGTTAGAATTAAAAAGTTCGAAAACGCTAATGATATTGGTGAAACTTTAATTTCTCTGGATTATTTGTAAACATTATAAAACGTTTGGGACCTATTTGGTGTGGTTTGTTAATAGGTTAAATGAGATATTAAAGTGAATTAATCTCCCAAGTACGAGAATTATAAATGGGTTAAGATAATCTTTCTAAAACTTAAGGGCTAGTTTGGATTTCAATGGGGTTAAGGAAGTTAAGGGAAACTAAGGAGAGAATTGAAGGAAGGAAGAGAATTTCATTCTCTTTGTTACACCTCAATTTTGGGGAACAAATTTTATGCTATTGGGGAACCGCGAGAGCTATGGTGAATAACTTTACCTACTAAATGTTCCCAAACAAAGAATTGTTCCTTAACTTCTATTCTCCTCATTCACCTCAATCCAAACAAGCCCTAAAGTCTTGCTTGGCAAAGGGTTAATGGAGAGGCTAAGAGAGTTTAACCTTCATTAACCCCCAAACAGCCAAAGCCCATTGTTAACAATTCCGTGTGAAGAGGCGGAATAGATTTGTTCCACCTCTTCACGCGGGGGTAGGGGTTGGAATTTTATCTAAATGAAACTGAATATATTATAAGATAGATACATCTTTCTTTACCAAAAAATTCATGCATGGACTGCAACATTTTTGTACAAATTTCTAACTAGCGAACAATGTCAAGTTGGCTAAAAAAATCTATTGAACCATATGATCCTTTTGAGTCCATGTGATGTGGAGCCATACAACGGTTTACTCTTTCTTTCAATTGTACGTGTCTATACATGAATCATATGTCATAGTCAACACATTTATACTTTCATGATAAAATTATTTAGATATAGATCATCATCCCTCTTGACATTTAATTTCCAATTTTAATAATTTTATGCTAAAATAATATAGACATACATCATCATTTCTCTACGACATTTAATTTTCATTTGTTTTAAGTCTCATATCCATCTAAAGATATATATCATTTCCCTCATTAATGATAAAATGACAGTTTATGTTTTACTATAAGAATTGTTAGTATCGTATACCTATATAATCAAAAGTTATTATTTTTCTAAGCTAAATTTATTTTTATCTTTTTCAACAATCATTTCTTTAAATAATACAGAAATGCCAATATTTTTATAGTTGAGATAAGTGAAAATTCAAGTTGAACTAATCTTAATGTACAAATTCTTAGCAAATTTTTGTCTTTCAATAATGTTAAAGTTGATATTTTATTAAAAATTAGAGGGATTAACCCACTTAACCCTTCTTATTTGCCAAACAAAAAAATGTTAACCCTTTATAGATTATCTAATCCAAACGGAATTAGATTATTTTTAATCCTTCGAGATAGGTTAACTAAATTAACACTTCTCCTTAACCCTCCTTCTTAAGCCCTTGCCAAACAAGTACTTAAGGTTTCTTTTGGCAAGGGATTAAAAGATGAGGGCTAAGATGAAGGGTTAACATAGTTAGCCCTTCATGAGGGGTTAAATATAATTTAATTCTATTTGGATTAGATAGTTAAGATGAAGGATAAACTTTTGTGTTTGGTAAATAAAGAAAAGTTAAGAAGGTTAATATTTTAAAATTTTAAAATATTGATTTTAACCTTATTGTAAGTTTATAAGTAATTATTATATTAAAGTCAAACTTGAACAAAAATGTTGTCATTTTTATCTTATTAAATAAATGAGTGTTGAGAAGGCTAATAAAAATAAATTTAAATTTAACAAGATGACTTATGGTTATATAGGGATAATAATTGTTTGTTAAAAATATAAATTATCATTTAGCTTGAAATTTAACGAAAATGATCTAACTAAAAATAATAATAATAATAAAAGCCTTTTGATTGAAGAAGTGTTTATTTACATGAAAGTGAAAAGTAAAAGTGTGAAAGTAGCAAATGCATATTAAAGAAGTTTTTGCTTTATTGAAGGGGTGTTTGTTTGTATGTAAGTGAGAGATAAAAGTGAGAAAGTGATTTTTTAACATTTTATGTATTTGTTTGCATGCAAGTGGTTACGAAGTGAAATGCAAGAAAGTTGACGACAATGGGAGGGGGGGTCTTTAGCAATTTGAAAGTGAATTGAAAATATATAAGTTATGATTTATGCAATTTGAAAGTGAAATGCAAGAAAGTTGACGATACACGGATTGAGAGATATCAGCTTTTGTCACTTTTTACTATTTTAGGTAATGTTTTAGAGTCCTTTTGACTAGGAAGCAAACCTTTGATTCCAAATTTGACCGATTTACTTTCCTAATCATAGGAGTCTTTAAGGATAGTTTTCTTATTTCTATTTTTGACAAAGTTCGGTCAATTAGAAGTCTTGTTTTTATTTTTAGTAAAGTTCGAGTCAAGTAGGAGTCTTGTTTATTTTCTATTTAAACAGAGTTTTGTAAGCCCTAGAGGCATAACTTTTATCAAATAAATTTCGCTTATTATATTTTCTTCGTGGATTCAAGCTCTTCGTGGATTCGAGATCGCTCTTTGTGGATTCAGAGCAACCCCTGTGGATTCCCAAGGCACAATGCGTTATTTTTTCCAATGACTTTCACATCCATGTCAAGATGCAAGTGACGGCAAGTGAAATATAAGGCGTTTGAAAATAAAATTATTGTTAAAAGTGCAATGTGAAGATGATTTGGCAAAATAAGATTAATTAGAAAATTTAGTTAAAATTATTTAATTAAAATTAATTACTATTTTATCACTTTGGTGACTTCACCCGCTTTTTAGAGTAAGTCAAAATTGCATTAAATTCTATGGCAACTTTCTTGAAGTTCACTTTCATAACCACTTGCATGTAAACAAACACCTAAATTGTTAAAAGAAAATGACTTTCTTACTTTTATCATGTAATACAATTTTGACTTCCCCTATAAATATGGTGAAGTCACATGAAAGTGATAAAAATGATAACAAATTTTAATTAAATAATTTTAACTATATTTACTAATTAATCTAATTTTTCACGTCATCTTTACATTGGCACTTTCAACAATAAATTCATTTTTCAAACAAACATCAGATTCCACTTGATACGATATGGATGTAAAAGTTATTTGCAAAAGAAAGTAACTTACAATTTTAATTAACTTTCAACTACCAAACACCCCCGAAAGTGAAATATCGACTTGATATGCGCTTTCACACTTATTATGAAGAAAATGACTTTACACTTTCAATCCACTTTCAGTTTGCCAAACACCACTCCTCATATCCTTATTGAAAACCCATTATCCAAAAGGAAGTTCAAAATTTACACAATCATTATTCAAACATTTACTTGTTTTAAAATTTATATATTAACCAAAGTTTACAATTCGTATAGAAAATGCCAAAAATATTTATCTATTCACACGATGTCTTTACGAAGCAATATGATGGCTATATATTTTGAAAGATTTTAGTCCATTCTTCGAATTACGGTACACGCACACGATGTCTTTACGAAGCAATATGATGGCTATATATTTTGAAAGATTTTAGTCCATTCTTCGAATTACGGTACATGCCCTTGGGTTGAGAGACGGATTATAGCTTAGTCTCCTAGATAAGCGGATTTGTTAACCCGTCAAAATGGCGGGGTAACATTAATTAACCCGTGAGAAAGATTTGTTAGGCCGTTGACCAAAAACGGGTTTGGCGGGATAGCGAAGGTTCAACCCCTTAACCCGTCCACTAGCCCGTAGCCTAACACAGCTTGAGTCCTTAAAACTGAGAGGATTATTATATTAGTCCACCTGTTATTGGTGAAGAAACAACCTTCTTATTTATAACTAAAATAATTATCACACTTGTTATGGCAAATCCCGCGATAAACTAAAATCAATTAAACGAAATTACTTAAAAATATCAAGAATACACAAATATATACGCTACTGGCCAGCCTCTACGCCCACGGCAGATATAAATTTTACTAATTATGGGAATACAAAAGTGGAATCTCAATCCCAAATAACACCCCTATAATCTCAATACAATCTCTCAAAGATGAACAAAAGAGAGCCTTCAATCACCAACCAAGAGTTGAGCAAAAACCCCTAAACAATATGTGCGTTTGTTGTAGGTAATCCAAAAAGAGCTTTAGCCTTTCTCCGCTTTAACTCTCGGGTGGCTCCAGAAATTATGACAGCGGTTATGCATATATATATGATGCGCCTCAATACCTCTTGGATCATAGCTTTAAGAATTGTAGCCAAATACAAACTCTAGAGTCCTTAACAAGCTTGTCCTTATCTCTGTCCTTATCTTCATAGTTCTCATCCAATGAAAATTCAAGTAACAACAACCCATGTGCAGGATTGCTACTCTTGACGTGGGACCCAAGAGCTTTAGGACAAACCAATTATTTTAGAATTCTAATCACCAATGCCAAGTTTTGATTGGATGTCAAGTATTTGAGTCAAACTTTAACAAATCTCCACCTTGAGTCAAATACGATGAAAAATTTCTCACTCCAAAAATAGCTAACTTACTCCACCTTCTCCAATAGCCTTGTGCATCTATATCGATCAAGTCCAAGCCCGGCTTGAACTTGCTAACCGAAAGAGGCCTCAATAAATCGATCAATTGTTCAAGACGACGATCGTGAACTATTAGCGAAGTTATCACTAGAAGTAGCTCCCGAATAGTTGAAGGACACAAAATTGTCAACCGACAATGCATAAGCTACCGATCTTCATATCTTAGCGGTGGTCGAATCTCTCGCCTAGACCGATCTCAATAGTGTATTCCCGCTCTTCCCGCAGCCGAGGTGCTTCATCTACTTGAACGGATCTTGTCACGAACTCCCGTAATTTTATCCTCAAGAATTAATTACGAATTTCTAACTCCACTGCCCCAGATCGCGCCTTATCGCCACAATCAAGTCGATGATCGCTTCGTGGAACATAGCAAACTCATGAAAAGTGACATCACTACCGATAATAATCTTAGGAGATTTCAATCGTGACACCACAACCTAAAACCTTTAACACCATGTATAACCTAGAATATGCACTTCTTCGCCGAGGCTCAAGTTTCCCTTGACTAACATGCGATATGCGTGGCAACCAAATATTCTAAGATTAGAATAACTGCAGGTTTTCGACCAAACCTCCTCTCGAGTTTTGCAACCAATAGCGTAGATGGCACCGATTCACTAAGTAACAAGTCAGATTCATCGCCTCACCAAGATTCCTCACCTAAACTCGCATTGAACATCATACAACGAGCTTTCTCCAAAAGGGTTCTCGTTTCATACGCTTCGCCACTCCATTCTCTATGCAGCGTAGGGATCGTGCGATGTCTAACGATTTGCAGAACTCATTAAATTCTCCTCCACAAAACTCAAGGCCATTATTAGTTCTAAGCCTCTTAATCAGTCTCCCAATCTGCTTCTCAATCAAAGACTTCCATTGCTTGAAAGTCACAACACCTTATCTTTATGTCTCAAAAAGTAGACCCAAATCTTCCTGGAGTAGTCATCAATGAAGGTCAACATATATCTCGAACTACCACTCTTCGAGGCAACTTGAGAAGGTCCCCAAAGATCTGAATGAATGTAATCCAAAGTATCTTTAGTTTGATGCACTGCCGTACTGAAGCTGACTCTTTTCTGCTTCCCGAAGATGCAATGCTTGCAGAATCCTAATTTCCATGTATTCTGTCCACATAAAAGACCATTCTTGCTCAACTCTAATCAGCGCTCACTCATATGACCAAATCTCATATGCCATTGTTATGGTCATAACCACTAATCGCTGATTAAAGAGAAAGCTGCTACCGATCCGAACGAACGCTGTTTACCAATGAGGACCGACAAGAACCTCCACACTCAACCCACCACCTACCGCATGTACCGACCAGCCCCGGCCCATCGGGACGACCATCGCCATGACCGACGCTATGGCGGTGAAGTCCCCATCGACAGCTTCTCTCTGACGACGGAGCATGTAGGTCGGCCGTCCTTCCGACCACTACGCATGACCTTCCTACAAGCTTCACCTCTCCAAACAATGTGGAACGAATCCAGCCTACCCTTCGCCACTTCGCCCCTGGCGACGATAAGCCCTAATCGCCCCCTAAGAATCATCCTAAGGACGCCCTAAGAGGCCGTGATGAGTCGGCCATCCGCCACGGCTCCCCTCTCACCCTCGCTGGATTCTCTCCACTCAAACGACGGCCACACAAGATTCTCGAGCCCATCAACATCGTGATTAAATGCACCGATGCTCCTTAATTCCCCATCTCACAAGATTTAAGGCACTCGACCCATGCCTACAAAGGCCGCCAATCCCATCCCATTAGCTTAATAGACCACACCAACCCTCGACATGCCCAATTTGACTCCAGCAAAGGCCCACTCTAGCAGCGGAGGGATGTTCAGCCTAATCTCACACGTAGGGGAGGGCTGACTCACCGCTGGTTCCCAAACTAATGGAAAGACGAAATACCCCTTAACCCTACCTATAAAAGAGAAACGTGAATGACTAACAAGGTAAGCAATCTCCCGAAAGTGAATTCCTCGCCTATTAGACTATCCCCCACTCCACTAACTTGACCACGGAGGAACTAACGGAGATCCTAACTCGCCTCTTCCAAGGTGTCCTTCTTCGTTGTAGTAATCCTTTGGTCGAGTCACTGCCGGGCTTTAGGAGAGAAAGCGGACTCTCTTTAAAGCTAAACTCATCCGAGGTTAGTGATCGGATTATATACATCATCAGCTTGGCCCACCGTGCCTCCTTCTTCTTCTTTGCTCTATGTCCAATGGCGATGATCTTTCCGTCAGAGAACCTACAAGCGGCTATGTCACTCAAGCCCAACTCCGTGAATCCACCGAAGATCACCCAAGCCATGCAAGCCACCATGCATGCCCGGTTCCAAGCTTTTGCAAATGACCTCTTCACTCGCTTCTCCTCTTTATCAGCCAAGAGCGTTATCAAGAATAACGGGCCACCTTCCTCCGCCAAGCTATTCCCATCACGGGCAAAATGCACCACAGACCCAGAGGTGATCCTGCTTCCTCGAGACTCCCCACCTTGACAAGTCACCGGAGGGATCACTGTGAGCCACCTCACCTCCCCAGAGGAGCCACCATGCCCAGCCTCTAGGCGCAGCCCCCTAGCATTCGACCTCACCGATGAAAGCTTCTTCCCAGCCTAAGGCGGATCACACCAAGACAGCCTCCAGACTCACACCGCCCCAAAGACCACTCCTAACCACCCACCGCCAGACGGACTACAATCAAGTATACCAAATTTGGCCGCCGACACCATCGGAGGGAGCACCCCTTCACCGACCTATCATACAAGGCCGAGAAGTTCAAGATGCCGCATTGATGGACAAGTATGCTGACAGGGACCCGTCCAGCATGTGCGTGGACTACTACAACACCATGGTCATGATGCAAGCACCGGAAGCAACATCGGCCGCTTCCCCCACTTTGGACAGAAGCCAAGCGGTGGAACTCATCGAGAAGAAGTCCATCTCCAGCCTTCAAGAACCGGAAATGCAGCTCATACACCACTTGGCCAATGCCAAGCCCAAATCGCCTCCAAGGTGCTCATTCACTCAGTGAGCCGGGCGAGAGCCTCGTGAGCCTACATCAAGAGGTTTCGTGCTAAGAGGCTAGAAGTCGGAAGACCGTGGGAGCCAAGCTCATGCATGCCTCCAGGGCTGGCACACTGGCGACCTGCCTAAAGCCCTCAACAAGAAGCCCATCAAG
>WHSE01000066.1:0-76046 GCA_012295165.1 Asparagus setaceus | reverse complement strand
TCTAAACATGAAGAAAAAAAAAAAGAAATAGTTTAAAACAAAATCGACACTAAATAAAGGTTGGAGAGAATATGTTTACTCAAAATAAAGGGTGGAGAAAATATTGCACGCTCGTTCAAAATGAAAATATTATGTGCAAATACAAGTACATGCAACCAAAACCCTTGGATCGCGATTTCCCTATCATCGACACGCTTTACATGGTATTCTACCGTAAGACGGAAGGAGAGAGAGTCAATCCCTAAGAGCTCCAAGATTCTTTACTAACGTAAACCGTGCATGCTATATCGCCGGGTACGATGGTCTTTACTCGGCGCTCTCAAACAAAGAGGCGTAAGAGGTCCTTCGAAGCACACACGAAGGTGAATGGGCGCACGCACCGTCCTAAGCTCTACGAATAATCAGAGAATGGGCTACTTTTGGCCCACGATGATTAATGACGCAATGAAGCACGCCGAAATGCCACGCTGCGGTCGATTCACGCCAATTATATGCATCACCTCCGTGAGCAGTGATCCTTCGCCACGCCCCGCCATTCGAGACATGGGGAATGGACGCTGTAGGTCCCATTTTTCCTCCGGCAGGAGATCGGTTTATTCTAGCGACACCGACTTTCCGGGTCAAGCAATCCCACTAAAGAGGTCAAGGCGAAAGTACCGCCGATTCATCAAACACCATGTCATCTATCGACATGGTGTCCCAAGACCGATCGCATGACAACGGTCCCCAATTTATCGCCATTCCCATCGTTTTGCTAAAAATTCAAGATACAAGATGTCTCGCCGATACTATAATCCAAAGAAATGAATGGGTTAGCCGAGGCTCAACAAGACGATAATCAAGATTTTGTCAAAGCTTGTGAAGAATAACAAGCGAGACGGACGATAAACTCGAGAAGCACTCGGGCATATCGCACAACGGTACGCACAACAGAGCTACCCCAGCACTCTCCGGCCTGCGTGAAGCAATCTGGAAATCCAGATTCCACACTTTCGCCTCTGCAATGAGATGACGACCGAGCAACATCAAAAACGCCAAGAGCTTGAGATGTTAGATGAGAAGCTACCGAGGCTCAACAATGCATTGAGTTCTATCAAGCTAGAATGTCGAGGGCTTTCAACAAGAAAGTTCGACAGAGAACCTTTATGAGGGAGATCTCGCCCTCGCCGCCTAATCGATAATCCTCACCTCCAAAAGAAAGGTAAATTCAACCCAATGGGAAGGACCGCTTATAATAGACACGGCCTATTCAAACGTGCATATCGCCTTTATCAATAGACGGCTTAATCTAATTAATGCCGATAAATGGAAGTTTCAAAAGTATTATCCTTAATATGCTCAGATAACCCATTTTGATGGGAAGTTCTCGAGAATATCTCACTCATATTCATGAGGATAACCCTAAATTATCGGTTTTCCTCCAAAATTCTCTCACCATACAATTCATTGACTATGGCCCACTAAAATCCCCGTCCAACCACTCAGCAATTCCCTCGATTCCTTCCACTAACAGAGGTCCACTTTCAGATTTCGTTAGCAATCCTACAAAAGCCAAAGCTATCCATACCCTTCCAAGATTCCTGAGTGGAGACCCCACTCTTAGTTTCTCATCTGAAATAGAATACATTCTTCCTTTCCCACCTTCACCTGAGATACACATCCTCCTCTTCGTAAGCAAGAGATAGAATACATTCTTCCTCTTGTCTTAGATTCTGAGGGAGATCCCACTCTTAGTTTCATCTTTCAAGATTCTCAAGATGGAGATCCCATTTTCAGTCTCTTTCATCGGAAACAGACAAAAATCCTTCCTTTCCAAAGACCCTGAGATAGAGACAAGATCCTCCTTCCTCTCCATCAATAAGAGATAGGATACAAAACCTTCCTCTCTCTTATTTCAAATTGCGGAGCACTCGGAGATAGGACACAAAACCTTCCTCTCCACCGGCAAGAGATAGGATACAAAACCTTCCTCTCTTGTTCATCCCTTACCCTGAGATAGAGACAAGATCCTCCTTCCTTCTCCACCCTGAAATAGAATACATTCTTCCTTTCCCACCTCAATCAATCTTAATCCGTTCAACCCTTCTCCGTCAGAAGCGCAAGATTCATCTTGGGGTATTTTATCCCTAAACCTAAGAAGGGATAAAGCCAACGCCTCACACGCTGCTGTTTGCTTAGTCTTCTCCCATTGAAGAAGACACCGTAGTTCGACTCGCATTTTATCCCGGCCTAAGAAGAGATAAAGCCAACGCTTTACAGCGTCCGGTTTAGTTCTCCGACATTGAAGAAGACACCAGAAGTTCGACTCGTATTTTATCCCGCCTAAGAAGGATAAAGCCAACGCCACACGCCGCCAGTTCTCCATTGAAGAAGACACCCAGTTCGACTGGGGCATTTTATCCCGAAGCCTAAGAAGGGATAAAGCTAACGCCTTCACACGGTTTGCTAGTCTTTTCTCCGATTGAAGAAGACACCGTGAGTTCGATTCGGGCATTTTATCCCGGCCTAAGAAGGATAAAGCCAACTTCACACGCTGCTGTTTGCTTAGTCTTTCTCCGATTGAAGAAGACACCGTAGTTCGACTGGGGCATTTTATCCCGGCCTAAGAAGGGATAAAGCCAACGCTACCACGCCGCTGTCGTAGTCTATTCCCGTGACAAAAGACGGCTTCACGATTCAACATCGTGAGCGCAAGTCTAAGAGAGTCTCATTCTTTTAGCATACGCACGCGGAGCTTTATAGATAATCCGCGACGCTTAGCCCAACTCAAACCGTAGTCGTAAAGGCTAGTCAAACCTGCTGAGGGTCGGGTTGGCTAATAACCCTAAAGTCAACGCCACACGCTGCTGTCGGCTTAGTCTTTTTCCAATGAAGAAGACACCGTAGTTCGACTCGGGTATTTTATCCCGGCCTCGAAGGGATAAAGTCAACGCCACACGCTGTTTGCCAGTCTTTTTCCGATTGAAGAAGACAAGAAGTTCGACTCGGGTATTTTATCCCGGCCTAAGAAGGATAAAGTCAACGCCACACGCTAAGTTTCCTTAGTCTTTTTCCGATTGAAGAAGACACCGAGTTCGACTCGGGTATTTCATCCCGCCTAAGAAGGATTAAGCCAACGCTTCACACCGTCGGTGGTCTCTTGCCCGTAAAGAGTAATGGCCTATGTATTCAATATCATAGCAACAAGTCTAGAAGAGTTTCATTCTTCCAAAGACAACGCCACGCGAACGGATCCGTGATAATCCGCGACGCTAGCCCAACTCAAATCCAGAGTGGTAAAGGCTAACCAAACTGCTGACGCCGAAGGTTTACCAAAATCCTATAAGTATTATGGTTAATTATTTCTTTAAATAAAAGAATCATAATAGAGCACAAATGAGGACGGAAATATGTTTTATCGATAAAGATCGGTTACACAAGTTTTCTAAACGGCAGATTTGTGACAAAGAAATACTTTATTGAGAAAGCTTTAAGTTCCTCCCGGCTCGGCCCCGAAGCCTCGCCGCCATTAAGGGCCTCCACAGCCTCCTTCTTGATATTAACCAAATTTCGCTCGAGTTCAAGTTTCGCACGCATCGAGTCTTTTCTTTGTGGCCTTCGCCGCTTTCAAGACGATCGCTCTCCTCGCCGCTTGAGTTCCCTGCTCGAGTTTTACCATCCTCGCTTCTCCAAGAAATGGATAATAAAACCAAAGTGTCCCACTAGACTAAGCTTCAGAATGCTAGCTCTTAAATGATGCACCTGCCTCACAGATGTGAACTTCGAGTCCAAGAATGACGCAGCATCCCGCCAAGCCGCAGAATGTGGCCGACAGCACAATCATGATATTCTCCCATGCCGCCTAGCCCTACTCCAAATAGGATTACGAGTATAAACTAATTCCTCGGTTCTTAACGAAGTTCCTAGAGAACATTACCATATTCTTAAGGATAACTCGATAACCCTCACCCTCCCTCACGGGGACCTCAAGGAGGGATAAAATTCGACGAGGCTTATATCGACGCCGACAACGCTTCTACCGAAGGACTCTCCCATCAGATCGCCGATTCATGCATCACCGAGGGCCTACCAATCAACAATGGGGAAGAATACCTCCCACCGGGATGAACACACCGCAACGAAGTAACGCAAGAGGACGCCAACCAACGCTAGCCGCCGACAGGATTCACCGATCAACGGTTCGGATCCATCAAGAATTCCCGATCAACGGAGGAACCTCGATGGTCAATTGAAGACAATCCAATCACACGAGTCAACAAAGAATGAACTCAATTAGCTACAGCTTGAAATTCACAACGGTCAAGCAATAAATGCAAAGATCGCGAACACCCCGTGTATCCTACAAAGCATCGAGAACCCGAGAATTGGAGGAATCAACATCGAGCCAATCTCAAAAGAAATTTATCTACCGACTGGGTCAAGATCTCGACGACGGTCGACAAAAATGCAAGATTATAATGCCTTTAATCCTACAAAGCACCGGAAAGATCAAGGGAATGGAGAGATCAAACGCCGTGGTCATTCACAAGTCCTATCACGCCAATTAAAGAGTGAAGGGTTTATTCATTCAAAGCATCCTGCACTATCAAGAATCGAGACCGAGACGCTTTGGAGGGGTATCTCAGAGGCGCTAAAAATTGCTTATCAAGCACTCAACAAGACTCGAAATGGGTTGATAACCGACGATCCATCCGGATGGCGCCGATTAACGCCGCCGATGTGATTACCGCGAAAACGCCGAAAGCCAGTCGACGAACCCATGAAGTGAGTCGGCGAGGCGCACGCAGCCGGGAAACGACGGGCCGTGGAGAAAACCCGACGACGGCTCAACGAGGCGAAGTTGGCTAAATTCAAACGCTGACGACGAATCAACCGCACTTAGTCCGCCGATGCAAACGAACCGCTTGAGTCCAAAGTTAACGGACACGACTCAACACAATGGCGACATCACCGAGCAAAACTAAGCCCTAAGACCAAGAATCGACAAGAATCGACGGAGAGTCGACGGAAAACGACGCGAGACGACGAGCGCCAGGACGCTGCACCTCTGGGCCAAGTGGGTTAAGGTGGCTCGGCCAACCTGGCCGAGGTGCTCGCCAAGTGGCCGAGGAGGCTCGGCCACTTTGGCCGAGCCACCTCGGGCTAATGAGGCGTTTCTGCCAAGTGGCCGAGCCACCCGCCGGCCGCCAGCATCTTGTTTTTGTATAAATAGGGGGTCTTGCTCATTCAAAGGGATTTTGGGATTTGAGGATTTGGCTTTGGCTTTGAGGCGGATTTTCGAGGAGTTTCTCAAGAATTCTCACGAGATCCACGAACCGCCAACGCCGCCCCGAAAGCACCGGCCAGTACAAGTCCGCCGACGCCGATCCACAAATCAGGGTAAGAAAACTCGGTCGAACTACGATACCCTCTAGGTTAAGCTTCGCCTTAATCTCGTGGATAGCCGCGGATTTCTCCTGTAGATCTCACTCGCCCGGCCGATCCTCTCCTTCGTGGAGGTGATCCCCGCAGCGCATCCTCTCCTTCGTGAGTGTGATCCTCAGCGCTTCGCTTCCTTCGCGGAACGAGCCCTCTACGCCTCAGAAGTTCCGTAACCCGGCTTACACCGTGATCGGAATTGCGCTGCGGTCAACTGACCTAACAAAAGTCCCCAAGACGTGCAAAGAACCCACGCAAGCAAGGATCCCTAAAATAGAGATCCTCGTGTTTGTTCACAAAAGGAAGAGAGTTGTAATTTTCGCTTTCATTGTACCAAATAAAGGCATTTCTTTGTTTGAAATTTTGTTGTAGGCCAACGGCCGTGAACGAAGTTCAAACGAAAGCAATGAATAACAAACCAACTTTCTCAACAACTATCGAGGTAATAATTAACATGATAGTTATTTTCTTTTGTGGCCCATCCTATTGAAGAGGATTGGTGGAGATTAGTGGAGTTATCGAGATAACTTTCTTATGGGCCTATCATCCCGCTGAATAGGAATTGTAGGGGATTTTGGAAGAGTTGGCGTAAGATGAAGGAAAGAAGGTATTTTCTTATCTTTCGCTTCACAAAGGGGAGTTTGGGGATCGACTATTAAAAAGTTTGATCATCCAAAATAGTGGGGTAAAATTGGTGAATAGTATTTCTAGGCTATCTAATATGATAAACCCGGTCCTTCATCATAAGACGGTTATCCCGAAAACACTAAGGATAGTATCTCTTCGTGAACTTCCCATTAATTGGCATTGTGATCTTATCACGGCCCCGCTACCACGCTTAGCTTAACAAGTTGAATCACTGCACTCGGGTTGCTCTTTTGTAGGTATCCCGCCGTAGTACGATAGGCCCAAGAGCTTCACCAAGTTCGCCACTTTGACGTTATAACCCTGGCCAATAAGAGCCCGGATATCGCCTTTAAGGACAAAACAGCCTTTGGTAGGATGATGGACCCTCCCGTGGTATGCACAAGATTTAGGATCTGAAGTCTTGTCACCTCCTCCGATTTGTAATAGGTGGCAACTTAATTTTGTTGTCGCTAAGGAGGTGCTTAAAAATAATCGAACTTCTTCATCTCTCAAAGAGTATGTCCCGTGGAATTTGATTGAAGCTTTTGTTGCTCTCGAGGTTGTCGTGGTCGTAATTGTGACGCTTGATTTACGCCAACCGCAGACCACGATGCCTTTCCTCTATTGTGAGAGGCAAAATTTACTTTTGAGGGGTCACCATCTTTTCGCTTTCAGCCTTTCTTCCTTTTGAGAAAACGCTCGCTTGTTCTCTCCTCCTCAGATTTTCGATCTTTCCATGTAGTTAGTGGGACGACCCCATGACTTCCAACAGATCAATGGAGAGATTATTGTGGCACGCCCGCAATATGAATTCTCTGATTGATCTTTGCGCTTATGGCCTTATTAAGCGCTTAACGAAACAAATAATCGCTCTCCACTCTTCGCTTTCATCCAAGAGGGTTCCAATTGAGACTTTGGTATCGCCATCGAAGAAGTTATTGAGGAACAAGCTTCCATATCATTCCAACAGCTTGATGCTACCGCCTTGAGTCTTCGATACCAATCGGCAGCCTCAAGGGTTCCAACGAATGACCGAATCATCAAAGGCTCATTTCCGAGATCACCCCCAAATGAGACTTGAAATAGATCAAGTGCCGTGGTAGGCTAACCCTCCGCCAAAAGGTGTGAAATTAATCAAACTGAATTCTCAGCGGTAAGGGATTGAATCCCACTCTCTCGATATGGACACGGATACCACCTTTTGACTTCCCCGTATGACATCAAAGCATTGATTTTATCTTCTAGCTCTTTCATCTTTTCGCCATCATCCTCCCCTTGTTTTGGATTACTTCCAATAGGAAGAATTGGACCATTTCCACCTTGAGCACCGATGTTTCTTGGAGGTTGATCAACAGAATGTGTTCATCTATCTCCTAATCACTGCCTCGATATTATGGGCATTATGGTGGGTAACTCTACCTTGTTGACCTGATTCGTGTCAGTAGATGAGGCGCTTGATTTTGCAATTCCCTCATCTATTGCAAGGCTAGCTCCATCCCGCTTTCATTTCGCCTTAAGCTCTTCTCTTTGCTTGGCTAAGGCTTCTTGTAACATTTGAGCTAGGGTTTCGGTGTAATTGCAAAGCTTCGATGGCTACCAACACTTGACATTGTGTCATCTGGCTATCGCCGAATTGATGCGGAAGCTTCGCCATCGATGACTCTCCTCATGCATCCTTCTATAGTCGACGCGCTGGTAGCTCGCAATTGTAACCGGACATTCTCTCGAGAAACTGACCCAACCTTTCCTCCGTGAGAAGTCGATCTGATCTGTCACGTCCTTTCCCTTTGTTCACCATGTTGATAGTCACTTCGGAAACTCATCAAATTGATGGATGATCTTTCTTCTTCGATGTCGCCTTGATCTGGCTTCAGATCTTCCGCGTCGGCTGTGGAAAGCCGCTCAATAATCAAGCTCTTTGTGGTGAGCCGCTCGACTGCAATCGTGCACATCCCGAATGCCTTAATCAATTTTGCAAATGAGCAAGAACAATCTATTTCGCCGATCGCCCTTCAGTTGCCACCCCCACCGATGATGTGGTTGGTGTGGGTTATTACAAATAACATTTTCACCCCCGTGATGTAACTTGTTCCTCACCGAGGACAAGTCTCTTTTGGGGAATCGACTATCGGGTTGTTTCTCGCATGAATAACAAGCGCTTGATCACCTTTGGTGACTTTGCTAATCACACGCTTCGCTTTGTCTTTATCGCCAGACTTATGGACCTCTTAGGATACTCAAACGAGACGCAACGGAACTCTTTCAGCTTTGAGATGCGCCGATGGTTTAACATTTCAACATCACCGATTTGGGTACGACTTCAACTCCGTTGTTCATGGATTGAGTGATCCAAACGCTCCATTACCGGTGTTTTGACTTTGGTTCTCGATTGGGACCAAGGCGATCGAACACCGAATTGAAGGCTTTCCGACTTAACGGCTGATACCTCACCGAAGTGGAAGAAAGGGCTGAAAATCCATTTTTGCTAAGGCATGGAGGACGCTCGTTGCCAGCAGGCA
The DNA here is from genome assembly GCA_012295165.1 of Asparagus setaceus. Classification (NCBI taxonomy): domain Eukaryota; kingdom Viridiplantae; phylum Streptophyta; class Magnoliopsida; order Asparagales; family Asparagaceae; genus Asparagus; species Asparagus setaceus. The sequence continues at coordinate 67,482 of WHSE01000066.1, read as the reverse complement.
GCAGATCGCTCAGCGCCGGAGACAGCTTACATCGCCGCCGTTGGCTGCGGCAGCCTGCATCGCCGTGCGAGATGCTTTACACCGCCGTACATGGCAGGCAGCTTCAGATCGTCTCGCTAACGCAGGCGCGCCTCAATCGCCTCGCAATAAGACCGGTGCGCACTCTTGAGCCAATTTTGATGTCGACTTCGACCCAAATTTTATGATTTTGGGTCGATTCCTTGGTTGATTTCGACTCGCGCTTTGCGAAACAACGCATGTGCACGCAGCAACGCGCACGGCGCTTTTGGGCGGCTCCTTCCTTGTCAATCGGGTCCTTTGACGAGAACCCATTCTTCCTTGGGAGGAGGTTGGCGATTGACGCTTGAGGCGTTGTAACTTGCCGACCTCGGATCACGCGAAGTTCGGTTGTAATGAACTCCGCCTGCTGATTCCATGGTCTTTGCAAGTTGTCCGCCATCTTTGACGTTGTCTCTCGACGAGCCTCTTCGCCGAGCGTTGAGATCATGTTGAATGTCCTTCTTTGAAAGGAGTCAACTTGAGCGTAGCTCCCGCTTGGAGATCCACCGGTGTTGTTGAGAGGGGAAATCGCCGCCGCAGTTTAACGAGAATCGCTATGCATCACGTAACTAACCTCCTCTTAGGAGATGAGATCCTCCGATGTTTGTGGGGTGAGGAGGACTTCGATGAGGAAGAGGAGAGATATTCTTCAACTTGGCTTGATCGAAGAAGTAATCCACCATCGACCATGAGGTCGGCTTGATCGCCGCAGGTCGCTGACACAACCATCTCGGCTCGAGACCGCTGGCTCCCACTGGTCGCCATCGTTTGGGTCGAAAGTTGTTTCCATTGTAAAACTTGAGAAAATTACACTTTTGATTCTCGCCATAAAGAAATTTAAGTAACTCTCTCACAAACTCAACGTAAGAGGCTACACGCCAGATCTCCCCGCTTTTGTGGGTCTTTGCCTCGCGCTGTGGACGCGAATCCGTGGACCACCGAAAGCAACGATCGCCGAATCGACGGGTTTAGTTGATGCTTCGCAAAGGAAACAAGAACTTAAGCAAATATCTTAGCAAAGTAAGATATCTACTCTTCTCAAGAATAAGTCAAAGCTTAAACTCGAGGAATCTCCGCGGTGGATCGTGGTTCTTGAACTCCTAAGCTTGATCTCTCTTTGCAATAGCTCGCTTATCTCGATCTTCGATTGCCCTCCAAGTGGATGTAGGGGGTCTTTATAGCCTTTGGGAAACGTGCCCTTTGAAGAAACATAAGTGTCAAAGTGCCCCATATTTTAGTTAGCGCTGGCAAAATAACCGCCAGCGCTAAGTCACGCTTAACCGGCGAGGCAATAAGCCGCCGCTAGCTGGGCGAGGCAGAGGGTCGCGCAACTAGCGGGCGTTGTCGGATCTCCACCGTTGTAACGGTTTCCGCTTTTAGGCACGATTAAATGTCCTAAAATCACTTAGTGGGCATATATTCAGCGGTAACCGCTATTAAAGTAGGCTGAGCGTCTCTTTGCGTTGATAAAGTCAATTGGGCCCCACCAAAGATTGATTTAGACCCTTCAAGAGCTCATTTCAATAACTGGTGTTCGCCTTTGGCAGGCACAAGTAAGTGTCTCGCCGTATGGAGGCACAACAAGTGTCTCGCTTGTAGCGAGGCACAAACAAGTGTCTCGCCGCGGGCGACAGGCAAAGTGTCTCGCTAGTAGCGAGACACAGCGAGTGTCTCGCTATACAGATAAACAAGTGTCTCGCGACCGTAGCAGACACAATCTTCCCATATGTTGACTTCTTGAGATTTCGACGACGTTGTCCTTCGATCTTCTCATAATTTAGTCATATTTGGGGTTCTTCACAATTTTGATGCCTACATCGATTCTCTTCAATAGGCGATAAGTCCTCAAAGTTGCTCGATCATAATGCATCCTTGTCATGTTAACCTAACACCTCGACAATCAACTTATCGACTCTCTTCAATAGGCGATAAGTCCTCAAGGTTGTTATTAATAACATCACAATCCACGCCACACGCGGTGGGGAATTTTATCGAATCCTAAGTAGGGTAAGTCAGCGCCTAACACCGTTGCGGTTTAGTCTTTTACCGATCGAAGAAGACACCGTATTCAAATCAGAAATTTTATCTCAAACCTAAGTAGAGATAAGTCCGCATCTAATACATGCGGTAGGGTAGTCTATTCGTGAGAAGGCGAAACCTCATTATTCAACATCGTAGCATTAAGCCTAAAAGAGTTTTATTCTTTAGCACAGCGTCACATCTTGAGCAGTTTAGATAATGCATGCTAGCGATTCAAGCGGTGTCGGTAAAGGCTCATCAACTCCGCTGATGGTCGGGGTTGGCCAATAACCCTAAAGTCAATGCCTAACAGCGTTGCGGTTAGTCTCTTGCCGTAAAGACGACAAAGTCTACGATTATTCAACATCGTAGCACAACGCCACGCATGCAGGCTTAACTCCTCTAACATTAACTTATCGACACTCTTCAATAAGAGCGATAAATCCTCAAAGTTGTTCAAATCATAACTAAATCACGACAAACAACTTATCAATCCTCTCCAATAGGATAATAAGTCCTCAAATTTGCTTAAATCATAATCAACTTATCAATCCTCCTCAGCGGGATGATAGGTACTCAAAGTTGTCTCGACGCAACATATCTTCATCAAGTCAACACTATACCTCTGATGATATAATCAACTTATCAATCCTCCCCAGCAGATAAGTTCCTCAAAATTGTTCAAATCACAACTAAATCCCGTCAATCAACTCATCATTCCTTTCCAATAGAATGATAGATCCACAAAGTTGTTCAAATTACAACACAATCCTATCAAAATCTGTACACATCCTCAGCAGAATTTGATAACCAACTTATCAATCCTCCTCAATAGGATGATAAGTCCACAAAGTTGCTCACATCGCAACACAATCTTATCATGTTAACCTCACACCTCTGACAGTCAACTTATCAATCCTCCTCAATAGGATGATAAGCCCCAAAGCCTTGTTAACACCACAAGCCCGAAGCCTTGTTAACACCACAAGCCCAAAGCCTTGTTAACACCACGAGCCTAAAGCCTTATTCACATCACAAACCCAAAGCCTTGCTCAAACCACAAGCCCAAAGCCTTGTTAACATCACAAGCCCCAAAGCCTTGTTCAAACCACAAGCCCCAAAGCCTTGTTCACACCACAAGCCATGTAAGCCTTGTTCACATCACAGGCCTTAAACCTTGTTCAAATCACATGTTCCATATTTTGTCCCCCGACAAAATCTAAACTTATCGACTCTCATCAATAGAGCGATAGGTCCTCAAAATCTTGTTCAAATCATAAGTACCCAATTTTATCAAGTTAACTCCACACCTCTGACAAAATCAACTTATCGACTCTCTTCAATAGAGCCGATAGGTCCTCAAAATCTTGTTCAAACCATAAGTACCCAACTTTATCAAGTTAAATCCACACCTCTAATAAAATCAGCTTATCGACTCTCTTCAATAGGCGATAAGTCCTCAAAAATCATCATCAAGTTAAAAATTTCACCTCTAATGATAAAACTAATTTATCAACTCTTTGTAATAGAGTGATAAGTCCCCAAAAGCTTGTTCAAACAACAAGTATGAAAGGCATGCCAAGTTAACACTATACTTTTGGCACCTTAAAGAAAAGTCTAAAAGACTTAGTTGAAAATATGGGGTTCATCCCCGCTTTTACTCATAAAATGTGAAGGACCACCCCGCTTCAACACAAAACGGAGGATCGCTACCGCTTTAAACACGTAACGCGATGGCCAGCCCGTTTCAACCTCAAAACTCGAGGGTCACCTGAGCAAAGTTCAAGACGCTACGGCCACTCTTGCATTTCAAAAAGCAAAACGCCGAGTTTAGCCATGCAAGACTAATGACTAGCGTGGACAAAAGCGTAACACAACTTCTTTGAAGATAGAATGAGGAGCAATACCTTCTCAAGATCAAACAAAGAAGATATCCAGCATTCAAAGCTCGCCCCTACCAACCGCTAACTTTCAAAACTTTGAGGGGGTTCTCAGAGGGTCAGAAAAAATTATTATTACCGAAGACGCCAATATCCGCTAAACACTATCAATGAAGGTTACAAGTCGACGACTTTCACGACAACAAAGGAGAATCGGTTAATGTCTCAAGAGTACAAGGATTACAGTTGACAATCCTTGTGAAAAGAGATCACAAGTATTGATCGCCTAAAGCAAAATGCGGATGCTTCCCGCTTCAATTCAAAATGCAGCACGCGGGTCTGCCAGTCGCCTGCAAAACGCGCCCGCTTCAATTTAAAATGCGGAGTACGCGGGTCTGCTGCTCAAGCCTAAAATGCGAGCACATGGCCCGCTGCTCAAAGCCTAAAATGCGAGCACATGGCCCGCTCAAAGCCTAAAATGCGAGCACATGGCCCGCTGCTCAAAGCCTAAAATGCGAGCACATGGCCCGCTGCTCAAAGCCTAAAATGCGAGCACATGGCCCGCTGCTCAAAGCCTAAAATGCGAGCACATGGCCCGCTCAAAGCCTAAAATGCGAGCACATGGCCCGCTCAAAGCCTAAAATGCGAGCACATGGCCCGCTCAAAGCCTAAAATGCGAGCACATGGCCCGCTGCTCAAAGCCTAAAATGCGAGCACATGGCCCGCTCAAAGCCTAAAATGCGAGCACATGGCCCGCTCAAAGCCTAAAATGCGAGCACATGGCCCGCTGCTCAAAGCCTAAAATGCGAGCACATGGCCCGCTCAAAGCCTAAAATGCGAGCACATGGCCCGCTCAAAGCCTAAAATGCGAGCACATGGCCCGCTCAAAGCCTAAAATGCGAGCACATGGCCCGCTCAAAGCCTAAAATGCGAGCACATGGCCCGCTCAAAGCCTAAAATGCGAGCACATGGCCCGCTGCTCAAAGCCTAAAATGCGAGCACATGGCCCGCTGCTCAAAGCCTAAAATGCGAGCACATGGCCCGCTGCTCAAAGCCTAAAATGCGAGCACATGGCCCGCTCAAAGCCTAAAATGCGAGCACATGGCCCGCTCAAAGCCTAAAATGCGAGCACATGGCCCGCGTTCAAAGCCTAAAATGCGGAGCACATGGCCCGCGTTCAAAGCTCAAAACGCGGCCCTCCAGCCCCGCGTCCTAGTTAAAATGTAGACGCGGAGGTCTATCCCCGCGTTCCTGCACTAAAATGCAGACGCGAGGCTTGCTCCATAACGCGAACTTCGCGTTTTAACTCATTCAAACATGAGTTGAACGGTTCCTAAACAGTTTGAGAGATTTAAGGGGGGGCGGTTACAACCCACTAAACCCTCATTATGGAGCAATTTAAGGGGGCGGTTACACCCCTTTAATTCCTATAAATAGGGGGTTTTCACAGCCAAATGGGGCAGGTTGAAAGGGTTTGGCCGGAGAACAAAACAAAAAGGAGAGAAGGAGGGAGAAAAGAAAAGCCACTTCTCACTGCGGATCGCATGATGACAATCGGACCTTCATCCGTAGTCTGATCGGAGTGAAACTTGAGGGCAGCCTCACCACTCATCGCTCCTAATTGTGAATGGTAGATATTGCTTTCTACCGGTTGGATCTGGAGATATCAAGGATTTACTGAAGCCATTGTGCAGAGAACGGTTTCTTCTGCGAACTGTGATCGGGCGGACGATCGGACCTTCATCCGTAGTCTGATCGTAGTGAAACTTGGAGGACAGTCTCATCACTCGTCATTACTAATTTTGAATGGTGGAGATTGCTTTCTACTGGTTGGATCTGGAGATATCGAGGTTTTACCGAAGCCAATTGTGCAGAGAACGGTTTCTTCATACTGCGGATCAACATGACGATCGGACCTTCATCCGTAGTCTGATCGGCGTGAAACTTGGAGGAAAGCCTCAACACCCGCCGCTCCTAATTCTGAACAGTAGAGATTGATTTTACCGTCAGATTTAGAGATATTAAGGTTTTACCAAAGATCCGCTTTTTTTAAAGAAAGGATCAAACCTCCTTTATCGCATCAACTCTCCTAGAGAGTTCAACTCGACATAGCTTTCAAACTTGCACGGCAAGTTCTTCTCCGCCATTTTTGGCTAAAAGGATTACTAATTCTTTTCTAAAATCAACTCTATCAAAGAGTTCTTAACTCGCCGAGTTCTAAACTTGCTCCTCATGAAGTTATTTTTCAACCTCGCCCCACGAGTCAAGACGGTCGGATCGCCAACGGATACAAGATTCAAGCTCCCACCGCCACCGTGAAGAACCCAGATTAAAATTTGCTCCCACTTTTCAAGACATATACACAATTATCTAATTTATTTTGAATAAAACCAAGTTTGATGATCGTGATCATGAAATTTGAGATACCATTGTCTAGAAGATTGTTTTAAACCATATAGAGATTTTATTAACTTATAAACTTTATGTTCCTCGTTCTTTACCTCAAAACCTTCGTGTTGTTGCATATATATCACTTCCTTCAACTCTCCGCTGAAGAATGCTTTAACATCCATTTGGAATAACTCCAAATCAAGATATGCAACAATAGCCAAAATAATTCTAATGGATGCAATTTAGCTACAGGAGAATACGCCTCCCGCTGATGTATATAATCACAGCCACTAACCTCTGATGAGTTTAGCTTTAAAGAGAGCTGAGTCCGCTCTCCTAAAGCCTGACGCCGACTCCAACCAAAGGATTCGCCACAAGTAAAGAAGGACCTCTGAAGAGGCGGAGTTGGGATCTCCTGGTTCCTCCGACGGCCAAGTTAGTAGAGTGGGGATAGTCTAATGGAGCCGGAATTCACCGTAAGAGATCTCTACCTTGTTAGTCGCTCACGCTTTATAGGTAGGGTTAAGGGGTATTTCCGCCTTTCCATTATTTTGGGAACCACCGTGAGTCACCTCCCTCCACGCGGTGAGCCGAGGATTGGTCAACATCCTCCACCGCTAGAGTGGCGCTTTTACGTGTCAAATTGGGAGTAACTGAGGGTTGGTGTGGTCTATTCGCCATTAATGGGATGGGATTGGCTACCAGAGTCGCATGGGTCCGGTGTGCCTTAAATACCGGGAGAGATGGGGAATTAAGGTCACAGCTGCATTTAATGCATGTTGATGGGCTCGAGTAACTGCTGGCCGGTGTGGGAGAGAATCACGCAGGGCAGAGAAGGGGGAGCCGTGGCCGGATGGCGACTCATGTGGCCTCTTAGGGTGTCCCTTGGGATGATTTGCTAGGGGGACGCATCGGGCGATGCGTCTCTGGGACGAAAGTGGCCGAGAATGGTAGGCCCGGATTCGCTCCACATTGTTTGGAGAGGTCGGCAATTTGTAGGAAGGGATCAGAACTCCAGCGTGGTCGGAAGGACGACCGACACCGCCCGCCGCCCGAGAGAGAACCGCCGATGGGCCGACTCGCACTTCGCGCTCTGGCCACGGCGATAGTCGCCTAATGGACCGGACTGGCCTGCATGCAGCCTGGCCGGTGGGTTGAGTGTGGAGGTTCTTGTCGGCCCTCATTGGTAAACAAGCTGCTCGGCCCGTGACGGCTTTTCTCCTTAATCACCGATTAGTGGTTATGACCATAACAGCTTGGCCCTTTCGCTTGAGTCGGCTGGAAACGAGTCCGTGAAATGAGTAGGGTTGCCTTGGCCGAGAGGGTTCTAGGGGGATTCAACGCTCCATTGATGGGACGGGCCGACATCGCGCATTAGCTCGCCATTACGCTTCGCCTCGGTGCGGCGGTGGGGCCCTTCGACTGCCTGCACCTCTGAGTGGGGTTTAATCCTCCGCTGATCGCAAAGAGGGAGGCCCCTGGGTCCCACCAGAGGTATAATTAAGAGTTGAGCTGGGAGGGCATTCGCTTCTTCTTCCTCCACCCACTAATTCGTGCGATTCTACGGGTGGTAAAGATCCGCATGGATTCCGACGCTGCCATAAGCAACTCGATGAGTTCCGCCGAGGGTTACCCGGCGCAATGAGGTCTTTGCGCCGAATTTGACATACCGGCTTACAAGTTGGAGGCTCCTACGAAATCATCTCCTGCGTAATACCACGGGCGAAGCGAGGGCCCCTTATATCTCAAACATTTGAGTGCGCTTCACATCGACCCTTTCTTCAAAAGTGTTTGATGAGTTAGGTGTGTCTCCAATGCAAATGACGCCAAACTCGATAGCTATATTGTCGGCTACACCACATCCGCCAAGCTCTCGATTCGCCGACGATGAGCGTACGAGTCACTTGGTCGGCATTACACCCGTAAGACGCTTCACTATTACCTTCGATGCCTGAGAATTCAAGGTTATCCTTGACCTGCCCAAGTCGATCAAAGGGTGGAAAGATAGGTTCGTCTGTCACCGGGAGGACTCAACTTAGGGTGCTGGCCCCGCCAGAGATTAGAGAGAGACCCTAGAGCCTACACTCGGCGCCGAAAGCACCGCGGAGTTGGAGCAGATCGCTCACTACACGGGTCACAGACAATGGACGCCTGCCGACATGTCGGCCTCTTGCCATGGGATTTCGCCCATTCCTCCGCCCTCCGATGAGGCGAGGGCCCATAACGTAACTTTCGGACGGCCGGAGACGGAGGCCGGCCCCACTTCGATGAGGAGCTCCCAGGAACCCGGCGGGCGCCAAGCCACCGAGCCAGCCCTGGGGAATCCGCCCGAAGGGTCGACTGCGATCACGGAAGCGTCAGATATCAGAAGTGTCGCCTTGGGTGGCGGGCGGGTTTTCGGAGGACCCAAGAAAAGAAAATCCAGCCATGGTCCCCGAGGTGCTAGACGGTGAGAGAGTATGGAGCATCCGAGCAGGGGAGGAGTTGCAGAGCCTAAGGGCTGAGGACGACCACCATCACCATCGAGGCAGAGGGGAGGTCGGCCCCGAGGTACCCCAGGCGGCTCTCGACCCATGCCGGGGAGGCCCCTGGGGACGGGATTCCATGTGGAGCGACGAGAGCCGGGACGCCGGGTCGATCATCGTGGATAGCTCATCACCGACAGTGGAAAAGAACCACCGTGATCGTGGAGCGGGTTTTGCCCCGGGGTGGCCTCCCCTATCGCTAAGTGAGGGTGAGGACGGAACCAAGCAAGTAGATTGATGATGGGGACTCTTTCTCCCATCGGCCGTTATGATGGGGAGCCGGATGCGAGCATCGGCGATAGGCCGGCATGGCATATGGATGCTCGCCATTTGCAGTTAAGGTCGAAGTTATGTACAAGGAAAGGCGCAAAGCAGCTTCAGCCTTGCCCGCGATCGAGAGATTTTGGCGGCGATTCTCGGCGTTCGCATTAATCAACTCCGCGAGCTACTTGACCAGGTTGCTTAGTGGAGGACGAGCCGCTCAGCTTCGCCAGGCCACCAAGCCTATGAAAGGCTTCGAGAAGTATCTACCGAGGCTGCCCCCATCGAGGACCTTGACCGAAGTTATCAAGGAGCTTTCATTAAACAGCCGAGCTTGATGACCGGGCGGCGGAGATGGAGGTTAAGGACCAAGTCATCGTGGAACTCAAAGCGCCCGTGGAGAGAATGTTGGTCGATATAGCAGACTCGACGATCTTCAGACGGGCGGAACGACCGGGTCGTCCGACGCTTATAGAGAGCCGACCGCGACGCCAAGCAGTCGCTACTGAAAGGCAGGTCGCCTAAAGACGCCAAGGCTAGCCGGGGAGGAGTCGGTCAGCCCGTGAGCAACTAGCAAGGAGTGTGCGCAACTTAAGGAACTTTGCTGGCGGAGGAAAGGGCTAAACATCCGGAGTCGCTCGATTATCGGCCATCCCCGGAGAACAAAACCGACCGCCATCATCGAAGAATACCGCAAAGCACCGATGGGGAAGGTCGAGGTTGCCCCGCCCTAAGGCGGTTGTGACTTCATGGTTAAACAACTACCGTCCGAAAGTATCGAGGGTCCCGTGCCTACCGATATCCTCCGAGTATAGCCTCAAACAGATCTCCTCTCGATTTGAGGCGGCTGCGTGATACAACCTAGGCGACAACGACGCCGAGGAGGGAGAGGAGGACGGTCATCAAGCTGTGGCTCTTCGAGCGATGCCGACCGGTCCAGAAGTTTAGGTTTTAAGCACTCGCTTGTAATGTAATCCGGTGTGTATTTTGTACTTGTCAAATGAATGAATGCAATAAGAGTTTGTTTTCAGAGTTGTGTTTTGTGTCGCCATGGCTGAGGTTATTTGGTGAATTGACCGCTTAACATGATTTCACGCCGGTGTCTTGAATGGCCGGATGGTCTTCCATTGGGCTGTTCCGTGATGGCCTCTCGCTAGTTGAGTCGGCCTTTGGGGTCACTTGTTCTTGTTCTCGTTGGTTCATTGGGCCTACCAGAGTCAATCCGCCTGCACAAAAGACGGCTTAGTTTTCGGGCGCAATGGGCATCACCGAGGTGATAAGCCTTGACGCCGCCGTATTCTTTAGCCGTGGGCTTCAATTTCGAGCTTAAGAGACGGGCCATAAAGGCTTTTCAATTTTCAAGTGGCGGTTCGCTTGAGCATCAATCTCGACCGCTGGTTCGCCACCAGAACGGACACGCGGCACTCGGTGTCTATATATACCCTTACTCCATTTGGGGATTTCTTTTTGCACTTTCTAAGGACCTATCCTTTCTTTCTTTCTTAAAAGCTTAATTTTCTGCCATGGTCGCTTTTACCCGCCTCGTTGATAGGATCGCCAAGCTCAAATCTTCGCAATCGGCGCAGAGAAGAGGACCTGAGGGGATCCACGAAGGTACGATCTTCCCCGTAGGTTCACGCTTTCTTCCAGAGAAAGACAGCCATTGTCGATCATGGCGCTGATAAGCTACCGCTGCATGGCGACTTGGACAATGGATTGCGCCGGGCTGCTCGTGAAGAGGCTATGCGAACGCTCGAGGTGTCTCCGATGCTTTTGCCCCTAACGCCATTGCTACAATAATGGCGTCTTGGTGATTCGTCACCGCGTGAAGGTGGTGCCCTCTTCAACTCTTCGCAACCTCGCCACGGTGAGGGCTTACAAAGAAGGATGCCCATTTCTTCTTCTGCATGTGGGTGGTCGGTTTGTCGACATTCCACTCAATAAGGACCGGAAGAACAAATTGCCCGGTTTTTGGCCGAATTGGCTTGCCGCTCATGGCCGAGATCAACAAAGACGCCTAAAGAATCTTCCTCTCTCTGGGGACTAGAGGCGACCTGACAAGTTCCGCCATTATTCGTGGTCGCGAAGGGCTATAACTTGTTCGACAACCACCGAGGGTAGCGGGCTATCCTTCGCTCGACCGACCGGGCCGATTTGGACAAGGAGAAGGAGCCCGAGGTGGCCCCACAACAAGCCGAGGATCCCAAGAGTGGGGTCCTAATCCACCGAGGCCGCAGGGTCCGCAGCCTTCCCAAAAGAAGGTCGTGAGGGGTCACACGGAGGCTAAAGCAGTGGAGGAGAGGTTTGAAGAGTCGGCTAGGCCGCAGTGAAGAGGGTGTCTCCGGCCCCCGGGCCTCAACCAAAGAAGAAGAAGAAGAAGCTAAGGAATCGGGGGCCAACCTGGAGGAGAGACGGCTGAGAGGGTGGTCCCCGAAAGGTGCCGAGGGCGCCACTGGGAACTTCCGATGGGGAAGAGTCGCCCCTAGTCCTCCCTCGCCCACCGGGCGGGGTTGCATCGAGGGGCATCACGCCCACGTAGGCTAAGTCCTAGCCGGGCTGGCGCAGGGGGTCTGTGGCGACCGAGGGGCTCCCGCCCACTGGGTGATGGGAGACGCCTCCGAGGAGCCCACTGAGGTCGGGAAGGAGGCGCCTGGAGGAATCGCCCGAGTCGGATCTCGCGAGCCTCGCCAAGGACTTGGGCATAGAGCCTTTCCATCATCGATAGCCGAGGTGGGTCGCTGAGGTGGAGGGAGTCGCGATCCCACCTCATCTAACTGTGGGAGGGGTACTCTAAGGGGAGCCTCCTGCCGCAATCGCATTCATCCCCATCATTCTCTCCTTAGAGAGGGCACGGTGCTCTCGGGTGGGGGCAGTCGTCAGCCTCTGAGCAGCTTCACTCTCCCACCACAAGGATCTCCCGGAGGAGACGCCTGGGCCTCCAAGCCCTCTGAGTTACCACACCCCGAGGGCCTTGGTAGGGAGGAGCTTTACTGCCGGGCCTTGGCGCCATGAATGCCGTGGGCTTACTTTGCGGAGAGGCTCGCTGCGTAAAAGAGGAGCCGGAGGAAGCTGAGAAGAGGGCGGCCGCCCTTGAGGCTGAGAAGTCAAGTCGGCGCCAAATGGCTGCTGAGTTGGAGGCCAAGCACCCACGATCGCTGATCTCCAAACTCATCACCTGAGCAAAGGTCGCCATCGATGAGCTGAAGGGGAGGTCGCCGTTGAAACGGACAGCTGAAGGCTCCGAGAGGGAGATCGAGGAGTGGAAGGCTCAGACGAGAGGCCGGAGGGCTTAGCCGGGGCCGAGAGTCGAGAGCCGACCAGCGGGTCGCCTCGATGAGTCGGGCGCTCACCGACAGTGGACGACGCCAAATTGATCGAGGCTCGCCAAGTCCGCAACGCCGAGGAGGGCAAGAAGGAGGTCATTGAAGAGTATAGGCAGGGACCTATGGGGAAAGTGGAACCTGCCCCTCGTCACAAGGCGGGCTACGACACTTGAAAGCCCAACTTCTCTGAAGCCCTCTCTCGACCGAGGCTCACATATCCTCCCAGAGTGGAGGGTTCCCCGCTTCTCCAAGGCCCGGAAGCCGTGGGAGCAGGAGTGCAACTTGGCCGAGGACGCACCCCGATGAGGATGAGGACGACGGGAGGACGAGGACTAAGATGGAGAGGGGGAGACGGCGGCAGGGAGGAGATTAGGTCGCCCAAGCATCTTGTTCTTTTGTTTTTGTATTGACAAAATTGTCTTATATTTGTAATACGCTTTACCGGGTGAATGAAAATTTAATTTTATGCTCTCATACCAACTTTTTTCCCCTTTTTTTGGCTTTTCTTAGGCTTTGTGGCAATAGCGACTTTACGGACCGGCCGCCATCTATGTTTCGCATAATATGGCAAATGGTCGAGATCATGGGTCGCGTCTAGCCTACCATTGGTAATTTCAGCCAATTCGTGGTCGTACCGTAGTGAGTGGGCCACCACCGGGTGATGGGTCGCTTGTCGGCCGTGGAGGGGGCTTAACTATTTCGCTCGATTTGAGCATGTGGGTCACCACGGCCGCCCTTTGATCGCTGACTTTAGGTTTCCTGGATGGGCTGTAGGTTTCATTTAAGACAGGCTTGTTTTTCGAGATGACGATTCAGTTCCAGGTGACCCTCGAAGTTCCACACTCTTAATTTCTTCCGCTGATCACGAGGGGCTTAGCATTTATGGGTCCTATTATAAATAGGGAGGAGACCATTACTTATCGTGTTCTCAAGTAGGGTTGGTGGTTAATTCGCCTTTACTCATCATCTCTAAGGTTTTAAATTGGGAGCACCGTGAGTTTTGGCCGAGAGATGGTCATGGGGTGGATTCTCTCCCCGTGAGTCCACCATCTTCGGTTTTCCTCCGAGTGCCTGCGTAGTTCCCATCTCAGGAAGGAAGGGGAAACCCCTCTTGCATCCAAAGAATTGGGGCACCGGCTTGTGATCACATCAGATCTATTTTAGTAAGGGATAGTGGAGCGCTGAGTATATCTCCAAGGGCTGCTTTTGTTTACATCCATGGATTCTCGATTTATTGTGCCGATATGGAGCCATGGGGTCAACACCCAAAATCTTTGGCAAGATTTCACTCTGGCTTAGACGCCGAGGTGAGCAGAGGATAATCGAAAGTCGAAGATACCGGCTTAAATGACCATTTGATGCCCATTTAGGCTTGTAATTTTAATTTTCCTTTTATTTTGGTATTTCTGCAGACCATTGTAAACTTTGCTTGGAATATTAATGAAAAGTCGATTTCAAGGATGGTGGTTGTTCATTCGATTCATTCTTCCTCTTTCTTTTTTTTTGTGTGGTCGAAAACGAAGTCGGCTCCCCGTGAGGCTTATAATAAACATGATAAGTAGATCGAAGATGTGGCCCCCCGCTGGGCTTACAATAAACACAAGTAGACCGAACGGTCGGCCCCCGTGGGCTTACAATAAACATGATAAGTAGATCGAAGATGTGCCCCCTGGGGCTTACTTCCTCAATGGCCCAATCGCTGGTCGCTCGGGCCCCCATCGACTCGCTTAGTCGTATAAGGCCCGCCTTCATCCGCAGCCTTTGTCAAGCTCGCCGGTCCTGTATACGACGCCGCCACTACGGGCTTCGCGGAGCTCACAGAGGACCTAATCACAATCGGGTGCCTGACTTACGCGGGTTTCTAGGTCTTATTTCTCGCAAAGCCGACCGCTTTGAGGCAAAGAGCAAGCCCTCGAGCCGGCCAATGGTTTAAGACCAGAGCAGGACTAATCGCCAGAGGTCGGGTGCCTAGGACTTACGTGGCTTTAGGTCTTATTTCTCAGAGCCGATCTCTCTTTGAGGCAAAGAGCAAGCCCGGAGCCTACCACGGGAGCCGACGACCAGATAGACGCACCAGATAGGTCGGGTGCCTAGGACTTACGCGGCTTAGGTCTTATTTCGCAGAGCCGACTGCTTTTGAGGCAAAGAGCAAGCCCGAGCCTGCTCACGGGAGCCGACGACCAGAGGGGACTCCACTGCTCGGGTGCCTAGGACTTACGTGGGCCTAGGTCTTATTTCTAGCAGAGCCTCCTCGCTTTGAGGCAAAGAGCAAGCCCGAGCCTACCCAATGGGAGCCATGACTCCAGAGGGGACGCATCACAGAGGTCGGGTGCCTAGGACTTACGGGCTCTAGGTCTTATTTCTCGCAGCCATCTCTGCTTTGAGGCAAAGAGCAAGCCCGAGCCTACCACGGGGAGCGACGACCTGAGGGGACTAATCACAGAGGTCGGGTGCCTAGGACTTACGTGGCTTTGGTCTTATTTCTGCAGAGCCGATCTCGCTTTGAGGCAAAGAGCAAGCCCGAGCCGGCCACGGGGAGCCGACGACCGGAGGGGACGCATCACAGAGGGTCGGGTGCCTAGGACTTACGCGGGCTTCTAGGTCTTATTTCGCAGAGCCGACTGCTTTTGAGGCAAAGAGCAAGCCCGAGCCTACCACGGGGACGACGACTGGAGGGGACGACCGCAGAGTCGGGTGCCTAGGACTTACGCGGCTTAGGTCTTATTTCTGCAGAGCCGACTGCTTTTGAGGCAAAGAGCAAGCCCGAGCCGCCACGGGAGCCGACGACTGTGAGGGGACGCATCACAGAGTCGGGTGCCTAGGACTTACGTGGTTTAGGTCTTATTTCGCAGAGCCACTCGCTTTGAGGCAAAGAGCAAGCCCGAGCCGCCACGGGAGCCGACGACTCAGAGGGGACCACCGCTGAGTCGGGTGCCTAGGACTTACGCGGCTTAGGTCTTTCTCGCAGCCGTCTCCCGATTCGCCCTTGGCTCCATTTAACGCTGGCTGGGCAATTCGCCTTGACTCCTAGGGTGCCGCCGCTTAATCGAAGCGAAGTTGATCACCCGTCACACTAGGTGAGAAGGGTTCCTGACTCGGCCCTAAGCAGAGGGATACCAGAGCTCGACTAGTGAGGGGTAGGCTCGCTTGACCGGGTAAGTCGGTCGCCTGCCTCAACCAGGTGAGAAGGGTTCCTTTGACTCGTCAGGGCAGAAGGGTCCCTTGACTCGACCTAGTAGGAAGGATCGCCTCAACTACTCAAGAAGGAAGCACCTCACTCAAGCTAAGAGAGTGGGATTTCCTACTGCAAGTAGGAGAAGGACGCACTCACTCATCCCAGGGGAAGGGTCCCCTAAGCTCTGGCTCCAACAAAGCAGCCATCCCGACTTGACGGATGAGATTGGTTTTCACCGCTCTTATGCGCAGGAGGCCGGTTTGATCTCACGCGACGAAATGATTATTTAAGACGCTCCTTGTACCATTTAAGACAAAAGGATAATTGTCGCAAAATTCTATTTATATTGACGCTTTTGAACAAGGTTTACAATGCAAATTCATTGAAAAACTTCCCGAGGTGTTCTATGTTCCGTGGATGTTGTAGGACTCTCCCATCGTGACTTCGAGGCGTATATGTTCCGGCTGGTTCTTCGAGGACTGTGTAGGGTCCTTCCCAATTGGGCCAACTTGCCGCTGCCTCGTGTCTTTATCGGCCGCCGCTTCAAAGACTAGGTCGCCGACTGGAATCTCCTTGGTCGGACTTTCTTTGCTGTAATGCTCGGGCGATCCGCCGTTGATTGACGACTTGCTCGTAGAGCGTTGCCCGGATTCCTCCATCAAGTCCACCGTCTCCCTAAGTCCCTAATTTGCTTCTTCATCAAGTGTTGGAGCCGATGGTGGGCATGCCGACCTCCATCGGGTTACCGCCGCTCCATAAGTTAGCATGAATGGGGTTTCCCAGCTGAACTCTTGTGGGTCGCCCTGCATTTACCATAAGATGCTTGGCGCTTCTTCAACCCAATTGCCGACCGCTTGGTCAACCCTCTTCTTCGTGAGCTCGAGGATGATTATCGCGCTTTTCCGCCAGCTGCACTTGGGGTGGGCTACCGGCTTAACTTGAGCTTGATCCCCATTCTTCACAAAAATCTTGGAATCCCTCACGAACCGGGTGCCGCTTTCGCGTGATGAATGAGCAGGGACGCCGAACCGATACTAATCGACTTCCAAGCCGGTGATGTTGGTCTCCCCGATCTTCGCCAAAGGCTCGGCCTCGATCCATTTGGTGAAGTAGTCGATGGCGCACTATCAAGAATTTACGCGCCCCGAGGCAATGGGAAGCGCCCCAGATATCCAAATTCCCATCATTAAAGGAAGTGGGTCAAGATAGAAGTGAGCTCGGCGCGGCTCTAGGGATCTCGCTAAGAATTGACACTTTTGCATTTGGAAACGAGTCACGGAGTCACCACAATGGTCGGCCAAGAATATCCTTGGCGATAATCTTCCGGCGAGAGTTCTTGCCCCGGTGGTTTCCGCAGTGCCTTCGTGGATTTCCTTAGGACATAATCGGCTTCTACCTGGCTCGGAGGCACCGAGATAGGCCCCACCCCGCCGCCTAGGTAGGACGACCGATAGAGCCGGCCGCCGATCATGAGGGGCGGGCGGCCCTCGCAGCTCTTTCGCTTCCGGCCGGCCGGTGTAAGGAGCCTAGCCAAGAATTGATGAAAGGGTCCACCCAAAGAAGATTCACTCGGCGGCCTGGCCTCGATGACATCGATGGACCTCCCGCATGCCGGAATGTGGAGTGTGTCGGCGAGGATGGGTCCGAGCTACTCAAGGAACTAGTTGATGCTAGCTTGATTAGAGCGTCAGCCAGGCTGGGGCGCTGAGGGACTTGGATGAACTTGAAGTTCATGGGGAGCAGTGTCCTTGACGATCTTCGTGTATTGAGCCATCCTCTTATCTTTGGCTGTGATTTGCCGCTGACTGATGAACGCACCAACCGAGAGTCTGGCCAAGATAATTAGGGTTTGCCTGCCGCTGGCGGCCCGCAGACCCGCAATGAGGGCTTTATATTCGCCTCATTGTTCGAGGCGGGAACTTGAAGGCTATGGACTGCCTCCGGATCGCTCCTTCGGGGTCGCAGACGACGCCGCCCCGCCCTCGCCTCACTTGAGGATCCGGCCCACCTTCAATTCCCACCAAGAGGCTAATTTCGAGGAGTAGGCTTTGTGTTCGACACGGGAAGCGCACAGCCGCCTGGCCGGCTTTGGGGTATGGATTGAGCAGAGCAACTGGTCATCCGTTGCCGTGATGCATGCAGGTGGACTCTATGAGGAAGTCGGCCAATGCCTGCTTCTTTATGGTGGTTCCGCTCGAATTGAACATCATTTCGCCGAGCTCGACGACCACGCCACCATCCTCCCGATGTGGGGGACTCCCTGTGGATTTCTTCATCTGGGAGGCTCGTCCAAGCACGATGATAGGATGCGCTTTGAAGTACGGACGTATCCGTAGAGTCGAAAAGTTTTGTTTGATTGACTTTGAAAAGAATTACAATCACACCCTCTCGACATGAGGAAGAGAAGATTAATTTACTTTCTTTATATGGGTTCTTGGTGGTAAAGAAGGCTTCACTCAATGCTCACGAGATCCGCTCGCTGACGATCGAACGACGCAGCTTGATGATTGATGAAGAACTCGATCTTTCTTGTATGCAAGCCAATCTTCCAAAAGTCCAAAGTCCAAAAGTCCCTTCCTAATAGCCGCCACCGCTATTTATCACCTTAAGCATGTAACCATCATGCTAAAATTGTGGAAACGGGTTAGTGGGCGAATCGATGCCCACCATTTAACCCACGGTTATCGTGGGCTTTCGCGGGCCTTCGTGCCGCTGGCTTTGCCGCTATGGCGAACCCATGAAGTGAGTCGGCGAGGCGCACGCAGCCGGCCGAACGACGCCGTGGAGAAAACCCCGACCACGGCTCAACGAGGCGAAGCTAAATTCAAACGCTGACGAGACTAATCAACCGTACTTAGTCCGCCGATGCAAACGAACCGCTTGAGCTCCAAAGTTAATCGGACGGACTCAACACAATGGCTACATCACCGAGCAAAACTAAGCCCTAAGACCAAGAATCGATAAGAATCGACGAGAGTCGACGGAAAACGACGCCGAGACGCACTGAGCCGGCGACGCGCACCGCCAAGTGGGCCAAGGTGGTTCGGGTTAACTTTGGCCGAGGTGCCCGCCAAGTGGCCGGTGAGGTCGGCCACTTCGCCGAAAGCCACTGCCTTCAAGCCAGGTGGTTCGCCGTGGCCGAGCCACCCGTCGGTCGCTACACCCCTTTGTTTTGTATAAATAGGGTCTTGCTCATTCAAAGGCGGGATTTTGGGATTTGAGGATTTGGCTTTGGCTTTGAGGCGGATTTTCGAGGAGTTTCCAAGAATTCTCACGAGATCCACGAAGCCGCCAACGCCGCCCCGAAAGCACCGGCGAGTACAAGTCCGGGCCGACGCCGATCCACAAATCGCGGGTAAGAAAACTGGTCGAACTACGATACCCTCTAGGTTAAGCTGCCTTAATCTCGTGGATAGCGCCAGATTTCTCCTTGTAGATTCACCCGCCTCCCGCCTCTCCTTCGCGAGTGTGATCCCCGCAGCGATCCTCTCCTTCGTGAGTGTGATCCCTCAGCGCTTCGCTTCCTTCGGAAATGAGCCCCTACGCCTCAGAGTTCCGTAACCCGGCTTACACCGTGATCGGAATTGCGCTGTGGTCAACGGATCAACAAAAGTCCCCGCGACAGCAAAGAACTCCACGCAAAGGGATCCCAGAGATCCTCGTGTTTGTTCACAAAAGGAAGAGAGTTGTAATTTTCGCTTTCATTGTACTCAAATAAAGGCATTTCTTTGTTTGAAATTTTGTTGTAAATAAACGTGAACGAAGTTCAAACGAAGCAATGAATAACAAACCAACTTTCCTCAACCATCGAGGTAATAATTAACATGATAGTTATTTTCTTTGTGGTCCCGCCATCCTATTGAAGAGGATTGGTGGGAGATTTAGTGGAGTTATCGAGATAACTTTCTTATGGGCCTATCATCCCGCTGAATAGGAATTGTAGGGATTTTGGAAGAGTTGGCGTAAGATGAAGGAAAGAAGGTATTTTCTTATCTTTCGCTTCACGGGGAGTTTGGGGATCGTGGACTATTCAAAAGTTTGATCATCCAAAATAGTGGGGTAAAATTGGTGAATAGTATTTCTAGGCTATCTAATATGATAAACCGGGTCCTTCATCATAAGACGGTTATCCCGGAGTACACTAAGGATAGTATCTCTTCGTGAACTTCCCATTAATTGGCATTGTGATCTTATCACCGCCCCGCTACCACGCTTAGCTTAACAAGTTGAATCGCCGCACTCGTTGTTTTGTAGGTATCCGCCAGAGTACGATAGGCCCAAGAGCTTCACCAAGTTCGCCACTTTGACGTTATAACCCCGGGCCAATAAGAGCCCGGATATCGCCTTTAAGGACAAAACAGCTTTGGTAGGATGATGGACCCTCCCGTGGCACAAGATTTAGGATTCGAAGTCTTGTCACCTCCTCCCGATTTGTAATAGGTGGCAACTTAATTTTGTTGCCGCCAAGGAGGTGCTTAAAAATAATCGAACTTCTTCATCTCTCAAAGAGTATGTCCCGGGAATTTCGATGAAGCTTTTGTTGCTCTCGAGGTTGTGGCGCGGTCGTAATTGTGACGCTTTGATTTACGCCAACAGCAGCCACACGATGCCTTTCCTCTATTGTGAGAGGCAAAACTTTTGAGGGTCACCATCTTTTCGCTTCTTTTCTTCCTTTTGAGAAAACGCTCGCTTGTTCTCTCTCCTCAGATTTTCGATCTTTCCATGTAGTTAGTGGATCTAACCCCCATGACTTCCAAGCAGATCAATGGAGAGATTATTGTGGCACGCCCGCAATATGAATTCCTGTGATTGATCTTTGCGCTTATGGCCTTATTATGGGAAGCTGCTTAACTAAACAAATAATCGCTCTCCACTCTTCTCGCCATCCAAGAGGGTTCCAATTGAGACTTTGGTATCGCCATCGAAGAAGTTATTGAGGAACAAGCTTTCCATATCATTCCAACATTGATGCTACTGCCTTGAGTCTTCGATACCAATCAAGGCAGCCCCAAGGGTTCCAACGAATGACCGAATCATCAAAGGCTCATTTCCGAGATCACCCCCAAATGAGACTTGAAATAGATCAAGTGTTGGTAGGCTAACCCTCCCTACAAAAGGTGTGAAATTAATCAAACCAATTTCAGGGTAAGGGATTGAATCCCACTCTCTGATATGGACACGGATACCACCTTTTGACTTCCTCGTATGGACATCAAAGCATTGATTTTATCTTCTAGCTCTTTCATCTTTTCGCCATCATCCTCCCTTGTTTTGGATTACTTCCAATAGGAAGAATTGGACCATTTCCACCTTGAGCACCAGATGCGTTTCTTTGGAGGTTGATCAACAGAATGTGTTCATCTATCTCCTAATCACCGCTCGATATTATGGGCATTATGGTGGGTAACTCTACCTTGTTGATCTGATTCAGCTGTAGATGAGGCGCTTGATTTTGCAATTCCTCATCTATTGCAAGGCTAGCTCCATCCCGCTTTCATTTCGCCTTAAGCTCTCTTTGCTTGGCTAAGGCTTCTTGTAACATTTGAGCTAGGGTTTCGTGTAATTGCAAAGCTTCTCGATGGCTACCAACACTTGACATTGTGTCATCGAAGCTATCGCCAATTGATGTCGGAAGCTTCACATCGATGACTCTCCTCATGCATCCTTCTATAGTCGAGCGCGCGGTAGCTCGCATTGTAACCGGTGACATTCTCGAGAAATTGACCCAACCTTTCCTCCGTGAGTGAAGTCGATCTGCATCGCCGTCCTTTCCCTTTGTTCACCATGTTGATAGTCACTTCGGAAACTCATCAAATTGATGGATGATCTCTTTCTTCTTCGATGTCGCTTTGACTGCGGCTTCAGATTCGCTGTCGCATGGGAAAGCCGCTCAATCAAGCTCTTTGTGGTGAGCTGCTCGACTCGTAACGTGCACATCCCGATAACAATGCCTTAATCAATTTTGCAAATGAGCAAGAACAATCTATTTCACGATCGCCCTCTTCGCGGTGTTGCCACCCCACCGATGATGTGGTTGGTGTGGGTTATTACAAATAACATTTTCACCCCCGTGATGTAACTTGGTTCCTCACCGAGGACAAGTCTTCTTTGGGGAATCGACTATTGGAAGTTGCTTCGCATGAATAACAAGCGCTTGATCACCTTTGGTGACTTTGCGAATCACACGCTTCGCTTTGTCTTTATCGCCAGATTTGCGGACCTCTTAGGATACTCAAACGAGACGCAACGGAACTCTTTGAGATGCGCCGATGGTTCTAACATTTCAACATCACCGATTTGGGTACGACCCCAACCTGCCGTTGTTCATGGATTGAGTGATCCAAACGCTCCATTATCGGGTGTTTTGACTTTGGTTCTCGACAGGGACCCAAGGCATCAACACCGAATTGAAGGCTTTCCGTGACTTAACGGTTGATAACGGAGAAGTGGAAGAAAGGGCGAAAATCCATTTTTGCTAAGGCATGGAGGACGCCTCGGCCACATGGCAGTTGTGATCGCTCACGGGCGAGATGCTTAATCGCCGGCTGGCGAGTAGTTCAGACCGCCGGTGCGACAGCTTTACACCGCCGCCAGCATGCAGGCAGTTCAGATCGCTCGCTAACGCCAGGCAGCTCGAATCGCTCTACCGAAGACCGCATGCAGGCGCACTTTGAGCCAATTTTGATGTCGGGACCCAAATTTTATGATTTTGGGTCGATTCCTTGGTTGATTTCGACTCCCGCGCTTTGCAACAACGGCATCGCAGAACTCCAGCAACGCGTGCACGGCGCTTTTGGGCGTGTCCTTTGTCAATCGGGTCCTTTGACGAACCCATTCTTCCTTGGGAGGAGTGTTGGCGGATTGAGGTTGAGGCGTTGTAACTTGTCGACGCCCGATCACGCCGAAGTTCGTGTTGTAATGAACTCCGCCTGCTGATTCCATGGTCTTTGCAAGTTGTCGGGCCATCTTTTGACGTTGTTCTCGACGAGCCCTCTTCGCCGAGCCGTTGAGATCATGTTGAATGTCCTTCTTTTGAAAGGAGTCAACTTGAGCAGAGCTCCCGGCTTTGAGATCCACCGGGGTGTTGTTGAGAGGGGAAATCGCCCGCCGCAGTTTAACGAGAATCGCTAAGCATCACAACGTAACTAACCTCCTCTTAGATGAGATCCTCCCGATGTTTGTGGGTGAGGAGGACTTGATGAGGAAGAGGAGAGATATTCTTCAACTTGGCTTGATCGAAGTAAGCATCCACCATCGCACCATGAGGTCGGGCTTGATCGCCGCAAGGTCGCATAACAACGATCTCGGCTCGAGACCGCTGGCTCCCACTGCGGTCGCCATCGTTTGGGTCGAAAGTTGTTTCCATTGTAAAACTTGAGAAAATTACACTTTGATTCTCGCAAAGAAATTTAAGTAACTCTCTCACAAACTCAACGTAAGAGGCTACACGCCAGATCTCCCCGCTTTTGTGGGTCTTTGTCGCGCTGTGGACGCGAACCGGACCACCGAAAGCAACGATCGCCGAATCGACGGTTTAGTTGATGCTTCGCAAAGGAAACAAGAACTTAAGCAAATATCTTAGCAAAGTAAGATATCTACTCTTTCTCAAGAATAAGTCAAAGCTTAAACTCGAGGAATCTCCGGATCGTGGTTCTTGAACTCCTAAGCTTGATTCTCTCTCTCTTTGCAATAGCTCGCTATCTCGATTCGATTGCCCTCCAAGTGGATGTAGGGGGTCTTTATAGCCTTTGGAAACGTGCCCTTTGAAGAAACATAAGTGTCAGTGCCCCATATTTTAGTTAGCGCGGCAGCTCGAATCGCCTCGCTAAGTCCGCCGCTAACCGGCGAGGTAGGCGCCGCCGCTAGCTGCGAGGCATGGGTCGCCGCTAACTAGCGAGGCGTTGTCGGATCTCCACCGTTGTAACGGTTTCCTCGCTTTTAGGCACGATTAAATGTCCTAAAATCACGCTTAGTGGGCATATATTCAGCGGTAACCCTATTAAAGTAGCCGAACGCCTTTGCGCTGATAAAGTCAATTGGGCCCCACCAAAGATTGATTTAGACCCTTCAAGAGCTCATTTCAAATAACTGTGTTCGCCTTTAGGCATTGCAGCAGTTCCGCCGCGGGCGAGGCACAACAAGTGTTCCGCTTGTAGCGAGGCACAAACAAGTGTCTCGCTTAGCGGGCGAGACAACAAGTGTCTCGCTAGTAGACAGCGAAAGTGTCTCGCGAGCCAAGTAAGTGTCTCGCGATCAGAAGCCAACAATTCCCCATATGTTTCTTGAGATTTCGACGACGCTGTCCTTCGATCTTCTCATAATTTAGTCATATTTGGGGTTTTCAGCAATTTTGATGCCTACATCGATTCTCTTCAATAGAGCCATAAGTCCTCAAAGTTGTTCGATCAATGCATCCTTGTCATGTTAACCTAACACCTTCGACAATCAACTTATCGACTCTCTTCAATAGAGCGATAAGTCCTCAAGGTTGTTATTAATAACATCACCACACGCACGTGGGGAATTTTATCCCTAATCCTAAGTAGGTAAGTCAACGCCAACACACGCTGTCGGGTTTAGTCTTTACCGACGAAGAAGACACCGCATTCAAATCAGAAATTTTATCTCAAACCAAGTAGAGATAAGTCCGCATCTAATACATACCGGTAGTCTATTCCCGGAGAAAGACGGCTCTCACGATTCAACATCGTAGCATTGCCTAAAAGAGTTTTATTCTTTAGCACAACGCCACATGCGTAACGGATTTAGATAATCGCATGCTAGCCCGATTCAAACGGTAATCAGAAGGCTCATCAACTCCGCTGATGGCCGGGGTTGGCCAATAACCCTAAAGTCAATGCCTAACACGCCGCTAGTCTCTTGCCGTAAAGACACAAAGTCTACGATTCAACATCGTAGCACAACGCCACGCATGGCTTAACTCCTCTAACATTAACTTATCGACACTCTTCAATAAGAGCGATAAATCCTCAAAGTTGTTCAAATCATAACTAAATCACGACAAACAACTTATCAATCCTCTCCAATAGGATAATAAGTCCTCAAATTTGCTTAAATCGCAATCAACTTATCAATCCTCCTCAACAGGATGATAGGTACTCAAAGTTGCTCCGATCGCAACATATCTTCATCAAGTCAACACTATACCTCTGATGATATAATCAACTTATCAATCCTCCCCAGCAGATAAGTTCCTCAAAATTGTTCAAATCACAACTAAATCCCGTCAATCAACTCATCATTCCTTTCCAATAGAATGATAGATCCACAAAGTTGTTCAAATTACAACACAATCCTATCAAAATCAGACACATCCTCGCCAGAATTTGATAACCAACTTATCAATCCTCCTCAATAGGATGATAAGTCCACAAAGTTGCTCACATCGCAAACACAATCTTATCATGTTAACCTCACACCTTCGACACCAACTTATCAATCCTCCTCAATAGATGATAAGCCCCAAAGCCTTGTTAACACCACAAGCCCAAGCCTTGTTAACACCACAAGCCCAAAGCCTTGTTAACACCACGAGCCTAAAGCCTTATTCACATCACAAACCCAAAGCCTTGCTCAAACCACAAGCCCAAAGCCTTGTTAACATCACAAGCCCCAAAGCCTTGTTCAAACCACAAGCCCCAAAGCCTTGTTCACACCACAAGCCATGTAAGCCTTGTTCACATCACAGGCCTTAAACCTTGTTCAAATCACATGTTCCATATTTTGTCCCCCGACAAAATCTAAACTTATCGACTCTCATCAATAGAGCGATAGGTCCTCAAAATCTTGTTCAAATCATAAGTACCCAATTTTATCAAGTTAACTCCACACCTCTGACAAAATCAACTTATCGACTCTCTTCAATAGAGCGATAGGTCCTCAAAATCTTGTTCAAACCATAAGTACCCAACTTTATCAAGTTAAATCCACACCTCTAATAAAATCAGCTTATCGACTCTCTTCAATAGAGCGATAAGTCCTCAAAAATCATCATCAAGTTAAAAAATTTCACCTCTAATGATAAAACTAATTTATCAACTCTTTGTAATAGAGTGATAAGTCCCCAAAAGCTTGTTCAAACAACAAGTATGAAAGGCATGCCAAGTTAACACTATACTTTTGGCACCTTAAAGAAAAGTCTAAAAGACTTAGTTGAAAATATGGGGTTCATCCCCGCGTTTTACTCATAAAATGTGAAGGACCACCCCCGCGTTTCAACACAAAACGTGAGGATCGCGCCCGCGTTTTAAACACAGAACGCGATGGCCAGCTCCGTGTTTCAACCTCAAAACTCGAGGGTCAGTCCTGCGTAGCAAAGTTCAAGACGCTACGGTCACTCTTGCATTTCAAAAAAGCAAAAACGCCAGAGTTTAGCCATG
Source organism: Asparagus setaceus (assembly GCA_012295165.1). NCBI lineage: Eukaryota > Viridiplantae > Streptophyta > Magnoliopsida > Asparagales > Asparagaceae > Asparagus > Asparagus setaceus. The sequence goes on along the minus strand of WHSE01000066.1, from coordinate 41,448 downwards.
CAAGACGAATGACTAGCGTGGACAAAAGCAGAACACAACTTCTTTGAAGATAGAATGAGGAGCAATACCTTCTCAAGATCAAACAAAAGAAGATATCCAGCATTCAAAGCTCGCCCCAACAAGCTAACTTTCAAAACTTTGAGGGGTTCTCAGAGGTGAAAAATTATTATTACCGAAGACGTACCAATATCCTAAACACTATCAATGAAGGTTACAAGTCGACGACTTTCACGACAACAAAGGAGAATCGGGCTAATGTCTCAAGAGTACAAGGATTACAGTTGACAATCCTTGTGAAAAGAGATCACAAGTATTGATCGCCAAAGCAAAATGCGGATGCTTCCCCGCTTCAATTCAAAATGCAGAGCACGTGGCCCGCTGCCGAAGCCCAAAACGCTGAGCACATGGCCCGCTGCTTCAATTTAAAATGCGGAGTACGCGGCCCTCGCTCAAGCCCAAACGCTGAGCACATGGCCCGCTCAAAGCCTAAAATGCGAGCACATGGCCCGCGCTCAAAGCTCAAAACGCCGTTCTCCACCTCGCCCTAGTTAAAATGTAGACGCTGAGGTCTATCCCCTCGCTCGACTAAAATGCAGACGCCAGGCTTGCTCCATAACGCTAACTGCTTTAACTCATTCAAACATGAGTTGAACGGTTCCTAAACATTTGAGAGATTTAAGGGGGCGTTACAACCCACTAAACCCTCATTATGGAGCAATTTAGGGGTTACACCCTTTAATTCCTATAAATAGGGTTTTCACAGCCAAATGGGGCAGGTTGAAAGGGTTTGGCCGAGAACAAAACAAAAAGGAGAGAAGGAGGGAGAAAAGAAAAGCCACTGCTAGCAAATTGCGGATCGGATGACAATCGGACCTTCATCCCGTAGTCCGACGGAGTGAAACTTGAGGGCAGCCTCACCACTCATCGCTCCTAATTGTGAATGGTAGATATTGCTTTCTACCGGTTGGATCTGGAGATATCAAGGATTTACTGAAGCCAATGTGCAGAGAACGGCTTTTCAAGAATCTGGATCGGCGGACGATCGGACCTTCATCCGTAGTCCGATCGTAGTGAAACTTGGAGGACAGTCTCATCACTCGTCATTACTAATTTTGAATGGTGGAGATTGCTTTCTACTGGTTGGATCTGGAGATATCGAGGTTTTACCGAAGCCATTGTGCAGAGAACGGTTTCTTCAAGAGCTGTGATCAACATGACGATCGGACCTTCATCCGTAGTCTGATCGGCGGAAACTTGGAGGAAAGCCTCAACACCTGCCGCTCCTAATTCTGAACAGTAGAGATTGATTTTACCGTCAGATTTAGAGATATTAAGGTTTTACCAAAGATCCGCTGCTTTTTTAAAGAAAGGATCAAACCTCCTTTATCGCATCAACTCTCCTAGAGAGTTCAACTCGACATAGTTTTCAAACTTGCACGGCAAGTTCTTCTCCGCCATTTTTGGCTAAAAGGATTACTAATTTTTCTAAAATCAACTCTATCAAAGAGTTCTTAACTCGCCAGTTCTAAACTTGCTTCTCAAAGTTATTTTTCAACCTCGCCCCACGAGTCAAGACGGCCGGATCACAACGGATACAAGATTCAAGCTCCCACCGCCACCGAAGAACCCGTTAAAATTTGCTCCCACTTTTCAAGACATATACACAATTATCTAATTTATTTTGAATAAAACCAAGTTTGATGATCGTGATCATGAAATTTGAGATACCATTGTCTAGAAGATTGTTTTAAACCATATAGAGATTTTATTAACTTATAAACTTTATGTTCCTCGCTTTTACCCAAAACCTTCGGTTGTTGCATATATATCACTTCCTTCAACTCTCCGCTGAAGAATGCCGTTTTAACATCCATTTGGAATAACTCCAAATCAAGATATGCAACAATAGCCAAAATAATTCTAATGGATGCAATTTAGCTACGTGAGAATACGCCTCCCCGCTGATGTATATAATCACAGCCACTAACCTCTGATGAGTTTAGCTTTAAAGAGAGCGGAGTCCTTCTCCTAAAGCCCAATGACGCCGACTCCACCAAAGGATTCGCCACAACAAAAGAAGGACCTCGGAAGAGGCGGAGTTGGGATCTCCTGGGTTCCTCCGACCGTTAGTAGAGTGGGGATAGTCTAATGGAGCGGAATTCACCGTAAGAGATCTCTACCTTGTTAGCGCTCACGCTTTATGTAGGGTTAAGGGGTATTTCCGCTCTTCCATTATTTTGGGAACCACCGGTGAGTCACCTCCACGCAGTGAGCCGAGGATTGGTCAACATCCCTCCACCGCTAGAGTGGCCGGCCTTTACAGTCAAATGGGAGTAACTGAGGGTGGTGTGGTCTATTCGCCATTAATGGGATGGGATTGGCTACCAGAGTCGCATGGGTCCGAGGTGCCTTAAATACCGTGAGAGATGGGGAATTAAGGGGTCACGCTGCATTTAATGCATGTTGATGGGCTCGAGTACCGTGGTCCGCCGCTTGAGTGGAGAGAATCACGCAGGCGAGAAGAGGGGAGCCGGGCCTGATGGCGACTCATGGCCTCTTAGGGTGTCCCTTGGGATGATTTGCTAAGGGGGACGATTGGGAGCTTTATGCCGCCTCTAGGGGACGAAAGTGGCCGAGAATGGTAGGCCCGGATTCGCTCCACATTGTTTGGAGAGGTCGGCAATTTGTAGGAAGGGATCAGAACGGGCGGCGGTCGGAGGACGACCACACCGCCTCGCGCGCCCCGAGAGAGAACTGCCGATGGGTCGACCGCGACCGCCAAGGCTCTGGCCACGGCGATAGTCGCCTAATGGACCGGACTGGCTCTGCATATGTGCCTGGCCGGTGGGTTGAGTGTGGAGGTTCTTGTCGGTCCTCATTGGTAAACAAGCTGCTTCATTCAGTCACGCTGGCTTTTCTCCTTAATCACCGATTAGTGGTTATGACCATAATCAGCTTGGCCCCTTTCGCTGGAGTCGGCTGGAAACGAGTCCGTGAAATGAGTAGGGTTGCCTGGCCGTGAGAGGGTTCTAGGGGGATTCAACGCTCCATTGATGGGACGTGGGTCGACATCGCCAGAAGCTCGCCATTGGCGCTGCTTCGGTGCTGGCGGGCCCTCGGGATCGCCGCCCGGCTGCACTCGAGTGGGGTTTAATCCTCTCCGCTGATCGCAAAGAGGATGCTGGCCCCGCTGGTCCCACGGTATAAGTACTAAGAGTGAGCTGGGAGGGCATTCGCTTCTTCCTCCACCCACCTAATTCAGCGATTCTCCGGCGGTGGTAAAGATCCCGCATGGATTCCGACGCCATAAGCAACTCGATGAGTTCCGCCGAGGTTACCCCCGCGCAATGAGGTCTTTGCGCCGAATTTGACATACCGGCGGCTTACAAGTTGGAGGCTCCTACGAAATCATCTCCGTGTACTAACGGGCGAGCGTGGGCCCCTTATATCTCAAACATTTGGAGTGCGGCCTCTCACATCGACCCCTTTCTTCAAAAGTGTTTGATGAGTTAGGTGTGTCTCCAATGCAAATGACGCCAAACTCGATAGCTATATTGGTCGGCTACACCGCCATTCGCCGTGCTGTTTCGATTCGCCGACGATGAGCGTGGCCGAGTCACTTGGTCGGCATTATACCCGTAAGACGCCACTATTACCTTCGATGTCGGAGAATTCAAGGTTATCCTTGACCGCCCAAGTCGATCAAAGGGTGGAAAGATAGGTTCGCTCGTCACCGGGACGACTCTCAACTTAGGGTGCGCTGCCCCGCCGAGATTAGGAGAGAGACCCTAGAGCCTACACTTCACGCCGAAAGCACCGCAGTGGAGCAGATCGCTCACTACACGGGTCAGCGACAATGGACGCCGCCGACAGTCGGCTGGCGCGCTTCATGGGATTTCGCCCACCGCCCTCCGATGAGGCGAGGGCCCATAACGTAACTTCGGGGAGCCGGGAGAGCGCCAGGGTCGAGCCCACTCGATGAGGAGCTCCTGAGGAACCCGGCGCGCGTTGGCTCGCCACCAAACGGCCGAGGCGCCGAGCCGCCCTTGGGGAATTCCGTCACCGAAGTAGGTGAGAGGGTCGACGGGGACGATCAGAAGCGGGAAGCGGTCGATATCAGAAGTGTCGCTTTGGGTGGCGGGTTCGTTTTCGAGGACCCAAGAAAAGAAAACCAGCCATGGTCCCCAGGTGCTAGACGGGCAGAGAGAGTATGGAGCATCCGATAGGGGAGGAGTTGCTAGAGCCTGGGCGGAGGACGACCCACCATCCACCGAGGCAGGGGAGGTCGGCCCCGAGGTACCAGGCGGCCTCTCGACCTATGCCGGGGAGGCTCCCCTGGGGACTGTATTCCATGCGGGAGCCGACGAGCCGGACGCTGGGTCGATCATCGGGGATAGCTCATCACCGACAGGAAAAGAACCACCGTGATCGTGAGCTGGTTTGCCCCGGCTGGGTGGCCCTCCCCTATCGCGCTGGAGGGTGAGGACCGGAACCAAGCAAGTAGATTGATGATGGGGACTCTTTCTCCCATCGCCGCTATGATGGGGAGCCGGATGCGAGCATCGCATAGCCGGCATGGCATATGGATGCTCGCCCGGTGTTAAGGTCGAAGTTATGTACAAGGAAAGGCGGCAGAGCAGCTCGCCTGCCCCCGATCGAGAGATTTTGGCGGCGATTCCCGATGCTCGGCCAAGACATCACTCGCGGAGCTACTTGACCGTGGGTTGCTTAGTGGAGGACGATCGCTCACCGGCCAGGCCACCAAGCCTATGAAAGGCTTCGAGAAGTATCCGCTACCGAGGTCGCCCCATCGAGGACCTTGACCGAAGTTATCAAGGAGCTTTCGATTAAACAGCCGAGCTTGATGATCGGGCGCGGAGATGGAGGTTAAGGACCAAGTCATCGTGGAACTCAAAGCGCCCAGGAGAGAATGTTGGTCGATATAGCGATCCGACGACGCCTTTCAGACGGCGGGAACCACCGGTCGCCCGGACGCGAGAGCGCTGACCGGGCGACGCAGTCGCTACTGAAAGGCAGTCGCCAAGACGCCAGGCCTGCTGGCGAGGAGTCGGTCGCCCGTGAGCAACTAGCAGGGAGTGTGCGCAACTTAAGGAATCCCGCGGGCGGAGGAAAGGGCTTAAACATCGGAGTCGCTCGATTATCTGGCCATCCCCGGAGAACAAAACCGACCGCCATCATCGAAGAATACCGACAAAGCACGATGGGGAAGGTCGAGGTTGCTCTGGCCTGTAAGGCGGGTTGTGACTTCATGGTTAAACAACTACCGTCCGAGTATCAGAGGGTCCCAGGCCGGCTTCGATATCCTCCGAGTATAGCCGGCCAGACAGATCTCCTCTCGAGATTTGAGGCGGCGGGTGCAGGATACGACCTAGGCGACAACGACGCTGAGGAGGGAGAGGAGGACGGATCATCAAGCTGGCTCTTCGAAATGCCGACCGGTCCGAAGTTTAGGTTTTAAGCACTCGCTTGTAATGTAATCGGCGGTGTGTATTTTGTACTTGTCAAATGAATGAATGCAATAAGAGTTTGTTTTCGTGAAGTTGTGTTTTGTGTCGCTTATGGCTGGAGGTTATTTGGTGAATTGACCGCTTAACATGATTTGGTCACGCCGGTGTCTTGAATGGTCGATGGTCTTCCATTGCGCCGCCGTGATGGCCTCGCTAGTTGAGTCGGCCTTTGGGGTCACTTGTTCTTGTTCTCGTTGGTTCATTGGGCCGGCCGGGCAGAGTCAATCCGCCTACAAAAGACGGCTTAGTTTTCTCGGGCGCATCAGCGCCACAGGGTGATAAGCCTTGACGCCGCCGTACTTTAGCCGCCGTGGGCCAATTTCGAGCTAAGAGACGGGCCATAAAGGCGGCTTTTCAATTTTCAAGTGGCGTTCGCTTGAGCATCAATCTCGACCGCTTGTTCAAGCCCCAGAACGACACGGGCATTTCCGGTGTCTATATATACCCTTACTCCATTTGGGGATTTCTTTTTGCACTTTCTAAGGACCTATCCTCTCTTTCTTTCTTAAAAGCTAATTTTCTCGCCATACGCTTCTACTCCCGCCTCGTTGATAGGATCGCCAAGCTCAAATCTTGGCAATCGGGCGAGAAGAGGACCTCGAGGGGATCCACGAAAGGTACGATCTTCCCGTAGGTTCACAGCTTTCTTCCAGAGAAAGACAGCCATTGTCGATCATGGCGCTGGATAAGCTACCGCTGCATGGCGACTTGGACAATGGATTGCGCCCCGCCGGCTGCTCGAAGAGGCTATGCGAACGCTCGAGGTGTCTCCGATGCTTTGCCCCACCATTGCTACAATAATGGCGTTTGGTGATCCGTCACCGCGGTGAAGGTGGTGCCGACTTTTCAACTCTTCTAAGAACCTCACGGTGAGGGCGATAAAGAAGGATGCCCATTTCTTCTTCTGCATGTGGGTGGTCGGGTTTGTCCATTCCGACTCAATAAGGACCGGAAGAACAAATTGCCTGTTTTTGGCCGACGAATTGGCTTGCCGCTCATGGCCGGAGATCAACAAAGACGCCTAAAGAATCTTCCTCTCTCTCGCGGACGAGAGGCGACCTGACAAGTTCCGCCATTATTCGTGGTCGCGAAGGGCTATAACTTGTTCGACAACGCCACCGAGGGTAGCGGGCTATCCTTCGCTCGACCGACCGGGTCGACGAGGACAAGGAGAAGGAGCCGCCGAGGTGGCCCCACAACAAGCCGAGGATCCCAAGAGTGGGGGTCCTATCCGACCGAGGTCGCAGGGCCGCAGTTCCCAAAAGAAGGTCGTGGAGGGTGCCGCCGCGGAGGCTAAAGGAGAGGAGAGGTTTGAAGAGCGGCGGCTAGGCCGCAGTGAAGAGGGTGTCTCCGTCCGGCCCACTCAACCAAAGAAGAAGAAGAAGAAGAAGGCTAAGGAATCGGGCCGACCTTTGGAGGAGACGGTTGAGAGGGTGGTCCCCGAAAGGTGCCGAGGGCGCCATCGGGGAACTTCCGACCGCTGGGGAAGAGTCGCCCCTCGCAGTCCTCCCTCAGCCACCGGGCGGGTTGCATCGGAGGGGCATCACGCCCACGTAGGCTAAGTCCCTAGCCTGGCGCAGGGTCGCTGTGGGCGACCGGAGGGCTCCCCGCCACTGGGTGATGGAGACGCCTCCGAGGAGCCCACTGCAGGTCGGGGAAGGAGGCGGCCGCCGAGGAATCGGCCCGAGTCGGATCTCGCGAGCCCGCCAAGGACTTGGGCATAGAGCTCTTTCCATCATCGATAGCCGGTCGCTGAGGTGGAGGGAGTCGCGATCCCACCATCCAACCAAGGGAGGGGTACTCTGCAAGGGGAGCCTCTCCCAAGCTTAATCGATTCATCCCCTCATCATTCTCTCCTTAGAGAGGGCACGGTGCTTCTCTCTGGGGGCCACGCCTCTGAGCAGCCACTCTCGCCACCTACAAGGATCTCCTGAGGAGACGCCGGGCTCCTCCGCAAGCCCTTGAGTTACCACACCTCAGGGCCTTGGTAGGGAGGAGCTTTTACGGGTCGGCCGCCTTGCCATGAATGCCGGGCTTACTTGGCTGAGAGGCTCAAGGCAAAGAGGAGCCGGAGGAAGCTGAGAAGAGGGCGGCCGCCCTTGAGGCGGAGAAGTCAAGTCGGCGCCAAATGGCGCCTGAGTTGGAGGCCAAGCACCCACGATCGCCGATCTCCAAACTCATCACACGTGCAGCAGGCGGCCATCGATGAGTGAAGGGGAGGTCGCCTTGAAACGGCTGAAGGCTCCAGAGGGAGATCGAGGAGTGGGAAGGCTCGGACGAGAGGCCGGAGGGCGAAGCCGGGGCCGTGAGAGTCGAGAGCCGAACTTGCGGGTCGCTCGATGAGTCGGCGCTCACCGATCACCGTGGACGACGCCAAATTGATCGAGGCTCGGCCAAGTCTGCAACGCCGGAGGAGGGCAAGAAGGAGGTCATTGAAGAGCAGGCAGGACCTATGGGGAAAGTGGAACTGCCCCTCGCCCGCCAAGGCGGGCTACGACATTTGAAAGCCCAACTTCCTTCGAAGCCTCTCGACGCCGAGGCTCACATATCCTCCCAGTGGGAGGGTTCCCCGCTGCTTCTCCAAGGCCCGGAAGCCGTGGGAGCAGGAGGCAACTTGGCCGAGGACCACCCCGGAGGATGAGGACGACGGGAGGACGAGGACTAAGATGGAGAGGGGGAGACGGCGCAGGGAGGAGATTAGGTCGCCCAAGCATCTTGTTCTTTTGTTTTTGTATTGACAAAATTGTCTTATATTTGTAATACGCTTTATCGGTGAATGAAAATTTAAAGCGCTTCTCATACCAACTCTTTCCCCTTTTTTTGGCTTTTCTTAGGCTTTGTGGCAATAGCGACTTTGAATGACCGGCCGCCATCTATGTTTCGCATAATATGGCAAATGGGTCGAGATCATGGGTCGCTCAAGGCCTGATTGGTACTTCACACCCGTGGTCGGCCGTAGTGAGTTGGTCGACCACCGGTGATAGGGTCGTTGTCGGCTGTGGAGGGGGCGACTATTTCGTTCCTCGATTTGAGCACAGGGGTCACCAGCGGGCCGTCCTTTGATCGTTGACTTTTAGGTTTCCGGGATGGGCGGTAGGTTTCATTTAAGACAAGGCCGGTGTTTTTCGAGATGACGATTCAGCCGGTGACCGAAGTTCCACACTCTTAATTTCTTCCGCTGATCACTTAGCATTTATGGGTCCTATTATAAATAGGGAGGAGACCATTACTTATCGTGCTCTCGCTAGGTTGGTGGTTAATTCGCCTTTACTCATCATCTCTAAGGTTTTAAATTGGGAGCACCGTGAGTTTTGCTGAGAGATGGTTGGGCGTGGGTGGATTCTCTCCCCGAGTCCACCATCTTCTTTTTTCTCACCGAGTGCCGGGCGTAGTTCCCGCCATCTCGAAGGAAGGGGAAAACCCCCGCTTGCATCCAAAGAATTGGGGCACGGCTTGTGATCACATCGATCTATTTTAGTAAGGGATAGTGGAGCGCTTGAGTATATCTCCTCCAAGAAGGGTGCTTTGTTTACATCCATGGATTCGATTATTGGCCGATATGGAGCCATGGGGTCAACACCCAAAATCCTTTGGCAGACACGCTTTAGACGAGGTGAGCAGAGGATGCGACGGAAAGTCAAGATACAAGGCAATTGCACCATTGGATGCCCATTTAGGCTTGTAATTTTAATTTTCCTTTTATTTTGGTATTTCGGCGTAGACCATTGTAAACTTTGCTTGGAATATTAATGAAAAGTCGATTTCAAGGATGGTGGTTGTTCATTCGATTCATTCTTTCTCCTTTCTTTTTTTTTGTGGTCGAAACGAATGCCCCTCGCGTGAGGCTTATAATAAACATGATAAGTAGATCGAAGATGTGTCGCCCCTGGGGCTTACAATAAACACAAGTAGACCGAACGGTCACTCGTGGGGCTTACAATAAACATGATAAGTAGATCGAAGATGTCGGCCCTCGCGGGCTTACTTTCGAATTGGCCCAATCGCTACAAGGTCGCTCGGCCCGCCATCGACTCGCTAGTTGGGTGTATAAGGCCCGCCTTCATCCGCAGCCTTTGTCAAGCTCGCCGGCCCTGTGGCGCGACGCTAGCCACGGTCGGCTCTTACAAGCATGGAGCTCACAGGACGCATCATCGGGTGCCTAGGACTTACGCGGTTTAGGGTCTTATTTCGCAAAGCCGATCTCGCTTTGAGGCAAAGAGCAAGCCCAGCCTACAATGGGGTTTAACGACCAGATAGGACTCCACCACAGAGGTCGGGTGCCTAGGACTTACGCGGCTCTAGGTCTTATTTTCGCAGCCGATCTCTGCTTTGAGGCAAAGAGCAAGCCCGAGCCGCCACGGGAGCCGACGACCAGATAGGACGCACCGCGATAGGTCGGGTGCCTAGGACTTACGGGCTTCAGGTCTTATTCTCGCGCAGCCGATCTCTGCTTTGAGGCAAAGAGCAAGCCCCAGCCGCCACGCGGGAGCCGACGACTGAGGGGACGCACCGCTGAGGTCGGGTGCCTAGGACCTTACGTGGCTTTAGGGTCTTATTTCGCAGAGCTCACCGCTTTTGAGGCAAAGAGCAAGCCCGGCCGCTCACGGGGAGCCGATGACCAGAGGGGACCACCGAGGTCGGGTGCCTAGGACTTACGTGGGTTTAGGTCTTATTTCTCGCAGAGCCGACCGCTTTGAGGCAAAGAGCAAGCCCGGCGGCTCACGGATGACGACTCCTGAGGGGACGCACCGCTGCAGGTCGGGTGCCTAGGACTTCACGTGTTTAGGTCTTATTTCTGCGACGACCGCTTTGAGCAAAGAGCAAGCCCGGCGCTCACGGGAGCCACGACCTCGAGGGGACGAATCACAGAGGGTCGGGTGCCTAGGACTTACGTGGCTTCTAGGTCTTATTTCTCGAGAGCCGACTGCTTTTGAGGCAAAGAGCAAGCCCCAGCCACCACGGTTTAATTCCCGAGGGGACGATCACAGAGGTCGGGTGCCTAGGACTTACGGGCTTCTAGGTCTTATTTCTCGCAGAGCCGACTCGCTTTGAGGCAAAGAGCAAGCCCGAGCCGGCTCACGGGAGCCACCACTGTGAGGGGACCCATCACAGGTCGGGTGCCTAGGACTTACGTGGCTTAGGTCTTATTTCTGCAGCCACTCTGCTTTGAGGCAAAGAGCAAGCCCGAGCCGCCCACGCGGGAGCCGACGACTGCAGAGGGGACCACCACAGAGGTCGGGTGCCTAGGACTTACGTGGCTTCTAGGTCTTATTTCTCGCAGCCGATCTCTCGCTGGATTCGCCTTGGCTCCTGCTTTAACGCTGCTGGGCATTCGCCTTGACTCGGCGAGTAGGGTGCCGCCGCTAATCGAAGGAAGTTGGATCACCGTCACACTCAGGTGAGAAGGGTTCCTCGACCGCCCCAAGCGCAGAGGGATACCGTAGCTCGACTTAGTGAGGGGTAGGCTCGCTTGACCGGGTAAGTTGGGTCGCCGTCTCAACTAGTGAGAAGGGTTCCTTTGACTCGCCGTGGCAGAAGGGTCCCTTGACTCACCTAGTAGGAAGGATCGCCTCAACTACTCAAGAAGGAAGCTACCTCCTCAAGCCAAGAGAGTGGATTTCCTGCTCGCTGCTAGGCGAGAAGGACGCACTGACTCATCCCAAAGGGAAGGGTCCCCAAGCTCTGGCCCAACAAAGCAGCCATCCCGACTTGACGGATGAGATTGGGTTTTCACCGCTCTTAGCGCAGGAGGCCGGTTTGATCTGGCCGCACACGAGCCGATTATTTAAGATGCCCTTGTACCATTTAAGACAAAAGGATAATTGTCGTAAAATTCTATTTATATTGACGGCTTTTGAACAAGGTTTACAATGCAAATTCATTGAAAAACTTCCGAGGTGTTCTATGTTCCAGATGTTGTAGGACTCTCCCATCGACTTCGAGGCTTATATGTTCCGGCGGGTTCTTCGAGGACGGTGTAGGGTCCTTTCCAATTGGGCCAACTTGCCGCTCCGTGTCTTTATCGGCCGCTTCTCAAAGACTAGGTCGCCGACTTGGAATCTCCTTGGTCGGACTTTGTCGTTGTAATGTCGCATCCGCCGCTGATTGACGACTTGCTCGTAGAGCTGTTGCCCGGATCTCCTCCATCAAGTCCACTGCCCTCGGTCCTTCGAATTTGCTTCTTCATCGGCGTTGGAGCCGGATGGTGGGCATGCCGCACTCCATCGGGTTACCGCCGCTCCATAAGTTAGCATGAATGGGGTTTCCCAGCTTGAACTCTTGTGGGTCGCCCGCATCACCATAAGATGCTTGGCGCTTCTTCAACCCAATTGCCGCATCGCTTGGTCAACCTCTTCTTCGAGCCCTGAGGATGCATTATTGGCAAATTCGCTGCACTTGGGTGGCTACCGTTTAACTTGAGCTTGATCCCCATTCTTCACAAAAATCTTGGAATCCTCACGCCGAACCGGGTGCCGCTTGTCGGTGATGAATGAGAGCGAGGACGCCAACCCAAGATACTTAATCGACTTCCAAGCAAAGCCGGTGATGTTGGTCTCCCCATTCGCCAAAGGCTCGGCCTCATCCATTTGGTGAAGTAGTCGATGGCGACTATCAAGAATTTACGCTCGAGGCAATGGGAAGCTGCCCCAAGATATCCAAATTCCCATTGGGCTTAAAGGAAGTGGGTCAAGATAGAAGTAAGCTGTACGGCGCTCTAGGGATCTCACAAGAATTGACACTTTTGCATTTGGAAATGAGCCGAGTCGGCCACAATGGTCGGCCGAATATCCTTGGCGATAATCTTCTGGGCGAGTTCTTGCCCCCCGGTGGTTTCCGCAGTGCCTTCGTGGATTTCCTTAGGACATAATCGCTTCGCCGGTCGGAGGCACCGGAGATAGGGCCCCACCCCATTTGTAGGACGATCGATAGAGCGGCCGCCGATCATGAGGTAGCGGCGGCGGCCTCTGCAAGCTTTTTCGCCGGTCGGCAGTAAGGAGCCGGCAATAAGAATTGATGAAAGGGTCCACCCAAAGAAGATCACTCGGGCGGCCGGCCTCGATGACATCTCGATGGACCTCCGCAATGCCGGAATGTGGGAGTGTGTCTACAGATGGGTCCGGAGCTACCAAGGAACTAGTTGATGCTAGTTGATAGTATGCCCGCCGCTGCTGGCGCGAGGACTTGGATGAACTTGAAGTTGGCGAAGGGGAGCAGTCCTTGACGATCTTCGTGTATTGAGCCATCCTCTTATCTTTGGCGCGTGATTTGCCGCTGACTGATGAACGCACCAACCGAGAGTCGGCCAAGAATTAGGGTTCGCCTTGCCGCTGGGCGGCCCGCACCGCAATGAGGGCTTCATATTCGCCTCATTGTTCGAGGCGGGAACTTGAAGGCTATGGATCGCCCGCGGATCGTTTTCTGGGCCAGACGACGCCGCTCCCCGCCCCTCACTTGAGGATCCGGCCCACCTTCAATTCCCACCAAGAGGCTAATTTCAGAGGAGTAGGCTTCAGTGTTCGACACGGGGAAGCGCTACGCCTCGGCCGCTTTGGGGTATGGATTGAGCAGAGCAACTGGTCATCTGTTGCCGCCAGATGGCGAGGTGGACTCTATGAGGAAGTCGCCAATGCCTTTATGGTGGTTCGCTCGAATTGAACATCATATTCGCCGAGCTCGATCGACCACGCCACCATCCTCCCAGATGTGGTGGGACTCCTGTGATTTCTTCATCTGAGGCTCGTCCGCACGATGATAGGATGCGCTAGTACGGACGAATCGGTCAGAGAGTCGAAAAGTTTTGTTTGATTGACTTTGAAAAGAATTACAATCACACCCTCTCGACACAGAGGAAGAGAAGATTAATTCGACTTCTCTTTATATGGGTTCTGGTGGCAAAGAAGGCTTCACTCAATGCTCACGAGATCCGCTCGCTGACGATCGAACGACGCAGTTGATGATTGATGAAGAACTCGATCTTTCTTGTATGCAAGCCGAATCTTCCAAAAGTCCAAAGTCCAAAAGTCCCTTCCTAATAGCCGCCACGGCTATTTATCGGGCCTTAAGCATGTAACCATCATGCTAAAATTGTGGAAACGGGTTAGTGGGCGAATCGATGCCCACCATTTAACCCACGTGGGTTATCGGCTTTCGTGGCCTTCGCCGCTGGCTTTGCCGGCATGGCGAGTCAGCGAAGCTTTGAATGACGAAGCCGCTTCATTGACCGGCGCCGAACCTTGATTGAATGACGAGGTTCGCTACGGTGAACTTCGGTTTGCTAACGAGGCCGCTTGGTGAACTCTCTACGGATGCATTTATGCATTTGGTTGATAGTAAGTTTCACGCCAGAGGTAACCTTGTATGAAATGGTTGGATGGCGAAGCCGATACGCGGCTAACCTCATTTGGATGTCGAGGCTAATCGCTGTAGGTGAACCTCGCTGAATGTCGAGGTTCACCATGGAGGCTAACTTCGCTGAATGTCGAGGTTCACCGTAGTTTAATCTCGTGATAAATGTCCAGGTTCACCGCCGTAGGCTAACTGGTTGAATGGCATGCAGGTTCACCGCTTTAGCTTAACTCTGTTGAATGGCGCAGGTTCACCGCCGTAGGCTAACCTCGGTTGAATGGCGCAGGTTCACCGCTGTAGCTAACCTGCTGAATGGCGAGGTTCACCGCCGTAGGCTTAACCTCGCTGAAAGACGTGACTCGCCGCTGGCTAACCTCTCGCTCGAAAGGAGAGAGCCACCAACTTTGACGCTGGGGACGAGCCTCGCCAAACTTTGATATCGTAAGCGCAGCCTCGCCAAACTTAAGTGTTGTGGGCGAAGCCTCTTCGCACCGCTGAGCTTCGCTGCGTAACCTCAGATTGAGGTTGAGCCTTTGACCGAAGTCTCGCTTTGAAGCTTTAACAACTGGGTGCGCTCGACCTCGCTCCGAGGATTTTTGACTGCCTATTAAGACCCCTTCAAAGTTTTCGGACCGAATCAAGCAGCGGGTCCGGAATACTTTGAATTTTTAATAGCTTATTGCTAATCTCAAGACGCCAACCTCGCCAGAGTTCAGATATGAGGGCAACATGAACCTCGCGACTCACCGACCTGGCGCTTCGCTTCCGATTTCTTTAAACCGCGAGACGCGGGCAAATTAGGGATTAGACCCTTTCGAGCGACTTGTCACATCCCTCAGATCTCGTCCGCAGATCTCGCGATCGATGATCACGTGAGAGATCCGGGCCGATATCTTCGGCCACCGCTTCTTCGAGACCCTATATATGACAAATAAAGGCCGCAGAAAACCCTTCACCGCCATCTTCTCAAGCCATCAATCTAAATCGCCAATTCCCCTTGACGCCGGGCAATGGCCCCAAAACCGCTACGGGCAAAGGCAAAAGCCTATTGGGACTTCTCCACCGCCCGCCACTGTAAAGGCGAAGAGCATCGCCGCCAAAACATGACTTTAAGGTCCGCCAGAGAGTTAATTTTACGACGGATTTTCACTCGAGATGATATTGCCTCCAAGATCATATCTTTCTAATCAGGCCAATGTTTTGCCGAGGCTTGCCTCATTTGGCTTGATAAACCTCATCGAGGTTCTGATCTCCCGCATCCCCATAGGGTCTCTGTTTTGAAACTCGCTTGGCGCAGGTTTGATTATTTTAGATGAAGCTCGCTCGCCGAAGTCTCGCCTTTTGAATGATGAGTCTTGTTTAGCCAGGCTCGCCTTTCATGGATGGGTCTCGCTTGGCGCAGGCTCGCTTAGCGAGATGAGTCTCGCTTACGCAGGCTCGCCGAAAGATGAGTCTGCTTACAGGCTCGCTTTCTCGGCGAGATGAGTCTCGCTTGGCGCAGGCTCGTTTTCGGAAAGATGAGTCTGCTTCATGCAGGCTCGCCGAAAGATGAGTCTCGCTTGGCGAGGCTCGCTTCTTGGATGAGCCTCGCTTGGCGAGGTTCGCTTGTCCGGGCGGTTCGCCCATTGATGACGGTTCGCTCTGCTTGACGAGGTTCGCTTCTTCGAGTGACATTGTCCTTTGAAGTGGCGATTTGACCCTCCGAGACTAACTTCTTCTTTTTGTGTAGTTGAGCATCCTTCTACCCCCATTCCTCAACGGGTTCTTTGGATCAAACGGTGCTCAAGAGGCGTAACCCGATTTCTCTCCCTCTTGTGAACGCTCCCGCATTTGGAGACAGGACTCAAGAGGAGTTGAGACTTCTTTTCTCAACCTTCAACATCCACCTTCAGCGCTGGATTACGGATGCCCTTTGGAGTCTGTTAACCGACCGATCGCAAAGCCCGCTCTTCGCTTTGAGATGATATCAAGATCCAGACTGCTGGACTTGGGTTTGTACAAGTGGTTCGAGTGGTAAACTCACGCTACATGTTCTGCCCGCAATGGAACGGGATTGCTCACCCACTCTTAAGAGCCGCCTAATCCTCTAAGATGAATTGGGATCTAACCCCTACTCAAGATGGAGTGATGTGCGGTCACTTTCCTGGTGGTGCACGTGGACCGCCATGGTCATCATGTAACCGGCTACAACCCGGCTTTTCCGAGGGAGCTCGTCATAATCACCGTCGCCAACACCTTTGGTCGTGGCTTCCATAAGGTGGAGGGGCACCGCCAAGGATTTCCAACTCCCGGTTGGTCTCGATGGGGTTCTCTTCAATGGTGGCCTCGCATCACGAATACATTCTAGAAGAGTATCGGATGAATTGGAGAGGTTTGGCCTTAGGCTCCTATCGTGGCAACTCAACCGGCTTGAGGAACAATTCTCAACAGCCTTTGGGATTTTGGAATTGTATAATCCCGATACTCATACCTTCTTCACCCGTGACTTAATTGGGGATTGCCTTGCACGAGATGGCCGAGGTTTCGGCTACCTCATGGCGTGTATCCGTGATGAGGAGTACATCCCGGTATAAAGAGTCGACGGATTTGAAAAGATCACCCCAAATAGTGGAGACCTATTGGGAAGTGATGTGCCACTATTATATTTGCACATGTAGGTACCCGGCCGCCGATAAGAAGGGGAAAAGTTCATCACCATAATATTTGGGCCCACTACCCTTTGAAGGGCCGGATGATAAGGAAGGTATTGTGGTGCCCCGGTCCTCTCTTGAGGCGGTAAATTGTCGCGCTTGTGCTTGACAACCTTCCGCTTTATGTGACTCACACAGACGAAAGCATGGTTTCCGCAGGACGACGCTTGACACTTATATTTATCGAGCTGGGAGCCGATTTCTTCCAAGGCGGTGCTAGCAGCTACCTTATGTTGTGGCTTAAACATATCGCCGTCTCGCGCAGCCATTACCGCATCCGAGGTGATTTTCCCTCGCCCGCTTAGCACACGGGCGCCAATATGCACTTCTCCCGCCATGATTGCCCGTATTCACCGCTGGCGGGCGCCTTTGCTATGCCTTCGCCATGGTACCGAGAACCCAAGGGTGGAATTACCATATACCTATCTTATGGCGGTTCGTCATGCATTGCCCTACCCTTATGGGTACACCTTCGCGACACGGAGGGACAAATTACCTTTCATCCAGGCTAGGGAACGCCGATTGACCAAACATTACATGGCTTCAAGGCGCGCCCGGACTATAAGAGTTATTCTTTAACCGTGCCTCCTCATTTTCCGGTCGCTTATGGACAAGCTAGTGGATGAACCCAATGCTCGTGGTTATACCACTTTATCGCTGGTCGCTTCTTATGGCTCATGAGCATCCGACGGGTATCTTGTATGCTTCGTCCTATATGTGTAGCGGAGCCTTATCTACCTTGCCGCTGTTCGCCGTTCGGGTATGACCAATCAGATGTCGGTAATCCCAACCTCTATTACAATCCGACGGCCGCGCTTAGTTGTGGGAGCCGTGGCTTGGCATCGACCGTCAGCCGCGCATCGGTGCTCGCTTTCCAACGGAGACCCTCAATCCTCGACAACGCTGCATCGCAAGTGGCATTGCATGGCAACGCGAAATTCCGTGCTTCAACATCAACTCTTCTCGGCTACGATTGATTCGGGCCGCTATAGGAAGGCCGACTTCAACGAGGAGCCGCATTTCGACTAAAGAGTATTTGCATGCCAAACGGATGCGGGACCGCTAAACCCCAAGCTGGTGTGGAGCCCTCACACCAATCCAGCCCTCATGGGACTCAAGAGCCATCACCAATCCAAACCCCACATGAGACCCAGCGGATATAGATGAGGCTCTAGATGAGTATGGTAGCAACATGCCTTCTTCACGGTGTTGAAGAAACTCCCGGCTGAACCTCAGACGAGGCACTGAGATTTTGCTCCTTTGGAGAACCATCGAACATATTCCAAGATCCTCTTGAAAGTTCTACCTACCAAATTGCTGAGCCGTGGCTCTCAAGAAGCCACCCCCACTTCGAGCCTGGAGGAAGCCAAGCTTTGGTGCCAATAACTCAAGGATCTAAAAGACCGTGGCCTCCTCGACCAAGCGTAGTCAAGCGCGGTAAGGAGAGAAACCTTGATTGAAGCCGCTAGTTTGAGCCCCATATCAAGGCCCTCCCGATGCCGCCAAGGGTATGCTCGTAATGCCGGGACTCCGCGTCGCTGTTGTTTCGAAGTCGTAACCTGTGACCCGAGATGATGATTCGGCGATCCTCGCCATGTTGTGCTCGAGACCTCACCGCTTTGACTGCCGCCACCACTCCTTCGAAGTCCCGCCAATCCCGCCCTCTGCTTGTCCGCCGGGTTCAAATCCTTCGTTGTACCCCTTCTTTGATTTGTCAAAAGAATACGGGTATCTATGATTCGCCATAATTTCCTCACCATCCTAAAAGAATCTCCCCGCCAAGTGTTAGAGCTGCAGGGGACTTTGCCGGATCAAAGTCAGAATCCTCGATGTGATGCAAAGCTCGACTAACGCATAAATACGCCGCTTTATCGAACTTATCCGCATGTGCAGAGACCCTTTTCAGAAATGGCAGAGACAGCGACTCAGTCCCCTTCGCTCTGTGATTGAGGACCGCTATGCATTTTAGGAGAATAAGGGATGATACCCAATTTGAGCTCCAACGCCAACTACTTGAGAAGAAGCAGCCTATTGGCCTCTTTGAAAAGGCCACATCTCTCAGATGATGAAAAGAAAAGGGTTGCCGGGCGCCGAGCGCAACCAACAACTCCTGGTTGACTTACAAGGTCGCACTCGCCGATATTCGTGCAAAATTGGCGGAGGCGTAGTGGGCTAGCGGCCGCTATTGAGGAACATCGACTTTGATAGCTCAATGTACGACGACGGTGCCGCAGCGCGTAAGCCGAATCTAATGACTCGAAGGGCTAAGCATTGCCGTGAGCCGATGCCGCACTTTCGACGACGATCTTTATAAGCAGCGACGGAGGAGGTCAAGGTCGCCACAAGGAAACTATGGTCAAGATTGCTACCAAACCGCCAAACCCTTGAGAACTTGTAACCCATGTACCCTTGATTTTGTTATAAAATTTCGCTTTGGTGTCCATTTAATGTTTTCTTGTGCAATTTGCATTTGCAATTTGGAATTTTTAAATCCTCACTATCAACGGACTTGGTATGTCTTTACCAACTGCCGCTTGAGTTGACTAGCCATACTTTTCCCTCAAGATGATGAGTTTTCGAGGAGGTTCTTTTAGGCTTAATGCTAAAATCTCTCTCATTTACAAACAACTAGATTGTAAACGAGCCTCATTATGAGGATAGCGAGGTTAAAATATCGCACATCGCTTGGTAGGCCGATGTTGACAATAAACATAATATTGACACATCACTGGTAGGTCAATATTGGACAATGAACGCCATTTATGAGAAATGGCGACATCGAGAGGATGAAATATTGACACATCACTGGTAGGTCAATATTGACAATGAACGCCATTTATGAGAAATGACTAACATTGAAAGGATGAAATGTTGACACATCACTTGGTAGGTCATTATTAGGAATAAAATCATGCGGGATGATCAATCGCTCGCTGACGAAAAGTATAACGACCGCGGATCGTAAAGCAACCGTTGTTCGCTGACATGAAAGTATAACAACAAAGGATTATGAACGAAAAATGACCATGTGGGAGTAGTCAAGTCGCTCAAAGGACACTAAAGTATAACGACTATAGTTGGAATAAGGGCACATCACATAATGGGCCGCTATTCGGTGAGGGAATTGATAAGGGTATATCGCTTGGTTAATCTCTATAAAGTCACCTGACAAGAAACGATATGGAAATGATCGTGTCGCTCGGACATAGAAGTATAACGACCGTGGATCGAAGACAAACGCTGAAAACATAGGATATTGGCATCACTTGGTAGGCCAATGATGGACATAGTACGATAAAGTATTGACACATTACTTGGTAGGCCAATACTTAGAAATGACGAGATAATTAATTAAGGGTAATATTTCTTCGTAAACTTACCATTAATAGGCATCATGATTTTATCGCCTTCTTGATTGGTTAGGCATACGCCCATTCGAAAACGACTCCACTACTTAATGGTCCTTCCCATTTTGGTTCAATTTCCTTTTCTTAGAATTGAGGATCATCGGCCGGACAATGAGAACGAGGTCGCTTTCCTTGAAAATGCGACATTTAACTTTCTTGTCAAATGCTTTAGAAACTGACTTGGTAGAACTCGATATGTTGTTGAGCCTCGTAGTCGCCATCTAGCATTTCAAGTTCCTCGCCGACGATGATTTTCTTCACCGTCATTCCAGTGGTTAATGCTATTCGTGAGCGACGAATTTGAATCTCCATCTAAAATAGCTTCACAACCATAAACTAAAGCATATGGGTGGTACTGCTGTGCGAACTGCCAGCGGTAAGCCCACAAACTTTGTCCCAACTTATCATCCCAATCCTTCTTGTTTGAAGAGACCATCTTAGTAAGGATCTTGATGATCGCCTTATTAAAAGCTTCATTTGCCCGTCTCGCAGCAGATAGTAAGTCGTTGATGCTAAATTCGATTCGAATTTATCGCAGAACCGCTGCGGAAGGCATGATCGACAAATTGTGGACCATTGTCGCGGACACCGCCCGGGCACACCATATCGGTATATGACATGATGTTTAACAAATTTAATCACATCACTTGTCTTGACCAATCTCAATGGGATGGCTTCACCCACTTTGAGAAATAATCTATCGCCAATATGAAGCGATGTCCTTTGAAGAAGGTGGAGATTGGACCAACAATGTCCATTCCCCATGTTTCAAATGGCCGTGACGCAAGAGGGATGCAAGTGTTCGGCGTTGGTGAAGGTAATTAGCATGTATCCGGCATGCATGGCACCTTAGCGTGAAGTTACCACTGCCTTTTACCATTGTTGGCCAATAATACCCAAGTCTACGTGAATCGGTCCCATAACTTAGGTCCAGCCGGTGTGCTCCACAAACACCGCCATGAGCTTCTTTCAAGACTTGCTCGCTTCCTTAGTTGACAAACATCGGGCAAGAACTCCATCATAGGACCTCCTATACAAAGTCCTGAATTGGGAATCATAGTAAAATCTTGATGCTCGCCGACAATTGACTCTTTCTTTATGTCTTCGCAATATCCCATGCAAGACATAGTCGATGATCGGAACCGCCTCGCGGCTTCAAGTGACTTAGGTTCGCCTTCACGCTGGATTTGTAATGCATATTTTGGTCGAAATAGCTGCCGACTAGACACAATAACCCGCCGAGTAGCATTCTCGTGCAAGGCTAGCGAAGCAAGAGACGCTTAACGACGCGATAAGTATTCCGCAAACGGGCACATGATCAATAAAAGCTTCCAAAGGAGTCGCCTAAAGTCACGCCGCCGCATGATGAGGGATAAGGTCTTCGTACCGACTGTGACTCTCCTCTTAGTTGTTTTAATGACAGTGTGAATCCCCAAATGCTTCAAGGTGTTTCACCTAAATGTTTGGCTATGTCGAGACCAATCAATAACGATTATACTCGCTATGTTATGCATGGTTCTCAACGCATACGCCGCAGTATCACGTGGTTTTGTGGAGATATCAACACTACCCCCACCGCTACAACGGGCCGCCGAGTCGCCTCGCTCCATCAAAGAACAATTGCCACACCTGCTCTTAGAGGCTAAATTGGCTTCATAAGGTTCATCGTGCATGTCTTGATACAATTCGACTTTTCCTTTCAAAGGATGGTTAGCCATAAGATCACACACGCCTTGACCCTTCACCGCTCGAGGTTTGAAGTGAATATCGTGATCAGAGATAATAACAATGCCCATCTAGCCATTCGCCATTCAACGTGCGCCGGGTCATAAATACTTTTATGGGTCGATTTCGAGATGACGGTATAGTCCGGCCCCACCGTAATGCCGCATCTTTTGATGGCAAAGACCAAAGCCAAACATTCCTTCAATGGGAGGATATCGATATTCGCCTCGGCCGCCCTACTAAGGTAATAGATCGCCAGGCCATTGTCATCGCCCCGTTAAAAGACTCGCTAACGATACTGTAGCACGGATGTAAATCAGAAGGGCTTTCCGATTTAGGTGCAACTAGCAATGTGGGGATTAGAAAGATATGTTTTAATCTTCAATGCCTTCCTCAGCCTTCATCCCAAACTAACGATACACCTTTCTTCATGAGCTTCGAGAAGGGTTGACATTTCCGATAAATTGGAAATGAATCGCTAATGTAAGCCAAACGCTCTTGAGACCACGGCTCCCTAAGGCTTCTAGGAGGTGGAAGTTCCCGGATAGCTTTGATCTTGTCCGATCGAGACGATACCATCGCCGTGACCACTAACCCTAAGAATTTACCACTTGACATCCCCGTAAAAGACTTGGTTGGGTTCATCTTCAACCGATGTGCCCGCATTATCTCAAATGTTGTCTTCAAGTCATGCAAGTGATCACCTTTGTGACGACTCTTAACTACTAAATCGCCTCACGTAGCATTCCATCGCTTTCCGCAAATGTTTTCGAAAATGGTGGTCATGGCACGCGGTATGTAGCCCCGCTTTGCCGAAGGCATAACTATATACAAAGATATTCGACGGTGTTCGAAAGCAAAGGTGCTTTTCGCCATCGGGTGCATTTTGATTTGATTGTACCCCGAAAAGCCATCCATAAAAGACATCCTCTCTCAATCCACATGTGTTGTCGATGATAATGTCCGAATTGGTAGAGGGAAATCGCTTCGACATGCCGATTTACGTTCGGTAATCAACACACGGTCGGATTCGGCCCGCTTTACCACGGTACTATATTTGCTACCCGCCGATGTCGCGACTTCCGATGATGAACCCCGCCTTTGATCGCTCGATTTCTCGATGGCTTTCATGACCTGAGGGGAAAATCGCCGTTGTTGTTGTTTAACAGTTTAGCTCCCGGCTTAATGTTAAGGCGATGCATGGCCACTTGAGGGTCTAAACCCGCATATCTTCATAACTCCATGCAAAGACATCGATATATTCCTCGCACTCAAAGCGATAAGGCTCTCCTTTCTTCGCCAAACTATCGCTATGAATATGGGTTTTGGATTAGATTCGCCCCCATATTTATTTGGATTATTTTGTCATCGCGGTGGTTCCCGTTGTTCAAAACGATGTTCCCATTGCATTCCCTACCGTTGACTCATTGATCTTCCAATAGCGTAAGAGATCATCTTCTTGGATCTCTATTGATCACCGAGGTCATATTGACCATCAAGGACTTAAATTCATGTCCTATACCGACGCCGTAATCCCGTGAAGTTGTTTTAAGATGAGTGATCTGACTCATCCTCGCCATAACATGCCATGAGTACGGCGGCACTCATATCCCAACCCTTTACGAAGTTTTATGATAGTAATCATCGCCGCCTTCCGACATAAGCATCGGATCGGCGCTTTGATACCTTTTCCGTAATTTAACCCTTCTTTGTGAAGGAAGTCATATCCCATTTTCTTCATCGATGTTTACCGCCGGCGAAATATGAAAATTGGGGTTCTTTTTCTTTGCTTGGGGTTGTTCCACCTCGCCAATGGTTTGTTGACTCGCCCAAAGATAATGTCTTTTCGACCATTATTCCGACGGTATCACAAAACCGCTTGTGAAGAATTAAAGTGCTTTTGAGTTGTCATAAATGACGACCGAATGGGCATGTGTACGTGTTCAAAGATACAACCGGAAGAATTTCGACATCGTGTCAAGATGACTTTTAACACCCTACGTAAGCTAAATCATAATTTTCATTAAAATCAACTATGTCGCCATCGATCATTCGATCGACAAAGGGTTTTACATCATTGAAAACAACACCTTGTTCGACTCTATGTCGCCTTCATTTCACGCCATAGTCCTCGACCGTGGTTCATCGGTTTGGCCTTCCTCAAGGTAGTGGACGTAATCAAGAAAATAATTCTCCACTTTGAATGGTTGCCTTCCGCGACCAATGTTTTAACCACCCTTCTTCATCCACATACTTCATGCATTGATGCAACGTAGACGGACGATCGATTTTCATGGATCCAAGGGCACCCAATAGCATTATAAGATGTATTCGAGATCAATGACGAATGTAACGCTCGCTTCAAGTCTCCTATTTGGCATTTGAGTTTGATCTTGCCCAAGGGACGAATTAGTAGCATTGAAACCGTAGATGGTAGTCCCTTGTCGCTAGCCGGTGCAACCGTATCCCAAGATGTTGTATGATCCTCGGATGATGCTCAATGCGCATCCCGGTCAACTTGAGCTCTGCTGATTCGACAGATCCGATATAGCCGGTGAAGTACAACGGCCTATCATGTTTTGGGTTCCTCACTTGCATGTCCTCCGATGAAAAGTAATGCAAGGTATCGGTCCTTTGAAGACCGATGACATTGGACACAAACTTCTGTCTTTTTCGGGAAATGAGCGAGGAACGCTTCATTATCCGGGCCAACGCCGCAGAGCTCGTAGATTGAGAGAGACGCAAGAGTTCAAATAAAGTAATTCTCGCCGGATGTTGGAGAGCCGGGCTAACACGCCAAACCGAAAGGAGCCTTCGCTTCGTGCATGTCCTTCCCGAGTGCTTTGTTGTAGCGATCTCCTCATTTTGGGCTCACCGACCGCTTTGCGGTACACCGGTGTTGCCTCGATACTCCTTTGCGAACTCTTTTCCGCTCGAAAGTGGCCAACACCGGTACAAGCAGCGGCCGGGCGGTTTGTTGCTCGTGGAGTCATTGACTTGTTCTTTTCCCAAGACAAAGAGAGGTGGCGCATAAGACTTCCCTTTGACTTTGAAGAAGTCCATTGTTCATCCGATAACAAGTCGATGAACCACATAATTTCGCCGCAGTGTAAGGGACCATACCTTGTGCTTCCCGCCTGAGATCAAAGTTCACAACTTTGGCTTCGCTGATGGATCGGTTTTACACCGCCCCGCACTTGAATTCGCGAAAATCGCCAAATTGAGGGCTTACCATGTTTGCAGACACCTTTTGATCCTCCCGCAGAGTCATAACACCCGCTTCTAACAGACTCGATCTTGTCCTTCAATATGTAACATGACCTCGTCGGATGGTGTACCATTCGATGGTATATGCGATTTTGATCATCCGTTCTGAGGCTTCCTCCCGCTTTTATTTCCTAAGCTGATTTTGTTCATTTTAAGCAAAGTTTTAAGGATTGGGATAACTGTCATCCTTAAAATCATACTTCTTCTCGAGGACGGCCGTCGAACGCTTGATTTCGCTTGAAGGATCTTGAAGTAGGTTGGGCTTCCACACCTAAAGTCTCCTTCCCTTCGATTGCTTTTGAGGAGTAAAATTATTCGTTACCCCTTTTTAGGACGAGTCCCGAGGTTCCTCCCGCCGATCCTCTTAATCATGTTTTCAACTTGTTCGCTTTGCTCACCAATTCTTTCCAAGAGTATGCCTCAACCGCACCCATCTTAGAAAGTATATTGATCGAGAGGTTGGCTCGACATCCCGATGAATGTCGCCTCGAGGCCTCGGTCCCGGAGTGCAAAGACAGATTCGAATCGCTTGACAACGCGGCCGACATTCGCCTTCTTTTGCTTTTCACAGCCAGTGGCCATAGACACTCGCTGTCATCATCAAAAATCGGGCCATAAAGAGTCTTTGCAAATCTTTCCAAGAGTTGATAGAACCTGTTCTAACCTTCGAACCACTCGGCTTAATTTTAAGAGTGCTAATGAATAATCGGGTCATAATAGGATCATTACCCGCTATATGCCCGTTTGTGCTTGAAGTAGTAGATGTGTTGTGACGGAGAACTTTTTCCATCGAACCGCACCTGGTTAAGGGCTTGAATTTCGAGGATACGGACATCGCCCCATTCTATAGGATATGGCCTCGCCACCCCAAATCTCCTTAGATTGACCTTGAGTTTCGTGAGCATCCAAATTTTGGAAATCCCGCAACACATGATCTTTGTTTTGTGCGCCGGATTTGATTCCGCTCCGATGACATTGAGTGGACATCATGATCCACGCTATAGCCTTCTTGCTTCGATTTGATCCTCCTTCGCCCATCTTCTTCTTGCCCACAAGTTTCTCCATCATCATTTGCGCTTGATGGATTCTTGTTGCGCAAGAATAGTAGCTTGTTGCTCTTCTATTCTTCGTCATCTCTTCCTTCCTCGCTCGCCATGAGGACACCGGCCCGACCACCGGTCAAGATTCGGTTGTCGATGTAGCCATGCCGTATTCTCAACTTCTTCGGTACCAATTGGCTATAGTCAAGTGGAATTGCACTGCACGAAGACGCGGTGATTCGGAGACGCTCGAGTATTGATTAAAGCGCCTCTAACCTCGGGAATACTCCGATGATTCGATCGCTTATCGGTCTTGCCCCCGCTTCTCCCAACCATGTTGATAGTCACCCCATGACTATCGGCCGCCGCTTTTAGGGTGGAACCGCCTTAGTCGGGTTGACGGGTCGCATAATCGCCAAAACCGAAGGCCGATGCTGATGAACATTGTGCACGACGCGAGATGAGCTTCACAACAAAGAATGAGACCGCATTTGATTGGCGCCACGCTTATGCAGTGAGATAATCACGAGATCGAGGTGGGTGTTCCCCGCCTGACTCAAAACAAGCATCGTATGAGAGAGGCTTCAATCGAAGTTCGCGATCTCGCGCTGCTGTCATTCCTTTGGTTCTCGCGGCGCGAGGTTCGCCGCCTCACAGGTTCGCCCCCATAGGAGACCTCATGTCGGGCGGTTCATTGCTTGGACGAGGTTCGCTCCTCTAGAGGGGACCTCGTTCTGGCGAGGTTCGCCATTCAAACGAGGTTCGCCATTCAAGGGACCTCGCAAGTAGGCGCAGGTTCGCCACTCTGACAGGCTCGCTCCTTTTGAGGGGACCCGCTGTAGGCGCAGGTTCGCCACTTGGACGCAGGCTCGCTCCTTTTGAGGGGACCTCGCAGGCAGGTTCCGCCAAGCGAGGCGCACGAGGTTCGCCGCTGGACTAGGCGACGAGGTTCGCCACTTGGGCTAGGCTCGCAGCAGAGCGACGCTCGCCTTGTAGACCGAGGTTCGCAGCTGGGGCCATCGCCTTGTTTTGAATGAACCCCGATGATGACAAGGTTCGCTTATTTTCTTCGACGATAGTGGAATCCGCCCAACGACCAAAGCTCGGAGCACGCCGGCGAGCTTGGTTCTCGCTGCCGACGCTGTCCGGCACGCCTCGAGAGTGGACCATTAGAAGGTCCGGCTTCAGCAGAGCAGGCTCGCCGTAAGCCAAAACTTGGCTAACATCATCCGGTGGACTTGGATTGCTTAACAACCCATTTCTTAGCCCGCTGGTTGACTTTTGGAGCCTCGCTTTGAAAGACAAAGGTCGATTGTCGAGGTTCACTCGAGAGGATTCAGCAGGCCAGGGCTGAAGTCTCATAGACTCACTTCGACACTTGCGTCTTCACCGGGCTAGATGCCCTGAGGAGATAAACTCGCATCTCTTACTCGATCGAATTCGATGACCAAGGTTTGAACTCGGTTCCAACCGCAATCTTGTCTCGACAGCCACCACCACCATCTAATGAACGGTTACTCCCATCGTGGTCGCCATCTTCTCAGAGTCGAAAAGTTTTGTTTGATTGACTTTGAAAAGAATTACAATCACACCTCTCTCAGACATGAGGAAGAGAAATTGACTTCTCTTTATATGGGTTCTGGTGGCAAAGAAGGCTTCACTCAATGCTCACGAGATCCGCCTCGCTGACGATCGTAACGACGCAGCTTGATGATTGATGAAGAACTCGATCTTTCTTGTATGCAAGCCTAATCTTCCAAAAGTCCAAAGTCCAAAAAGTCCCTTCCTAATAGCCGCCACCGCCATTTATTGGGCCTTAAGCATGTAACCATCATGCTAAAATTGTGGAAACGTGGGTTAGTGGGCGAACCGATGCCCACCATTTAACCCACGGTTATCGCGGGTTTCGTGGCCTTCGCGGCCGCTGGCTTTGCCGCTATGGCAGTCATGAGCCGTTAAATGACGAAGCCGCCTTTCATTGACCGGCCAACCTTGATTGAATGACGAGGTTCGCTACTTGGGTGAACGGTTTGCTAACGAAGCCACGCCGGTGAACTCCTCGCCGATGCATTTATGCATTTTGTTGATAGTAAGCCACAGTAGCTTAACCTTGTATGAAATGGTTGGATGGCGAAGCTTCGATACGCGGGCTAACCTCATTTGGATGTCGAGGCTAATCCGTAGGTGAACCTCTGCTGAATGTCAGGTTCACCGCTGTAGGTTAATTCGCTGAATGTCGAGGTTCGGCCGTAGTTTAATCTCGTGATAAATGTCGGGTTCACCGCCGAGGCTAACTTCGGTTGAATGGCGCAGGTTCACCGCTTTAGGCTAACCTCGTTGAATGGCGCAGGTTCATCCGCCGTAGGCTAACCTCTGTTGAATGGCCAGGTTCACCGCCGTAGGCTAACCCTGTTGAATGGCGCAGGTTCACCGCTGTAGGCTAACCTCGCTGAAGACGTGACTCACGCTTGGCTTAACCTCGCCTCGAAAGGAGAGCTACGAACTTTGACGCTAGGGACGGCCTCGCCAAACTTTGATACCGTAAGTTTGAGCCTCACAAACTTAAGTGTTGTGGGCGCAGCCTCGCTTAATCACCGCGAGCTGCCGCGTAACCTCAGAGAGGTTGAGCCTCGCCTTTGACCGAAGTCTCGCTTTTGAAGCTTTAACAACTAGGTGCTACCGACCCTCGCCCGAGGATTTTTTGACCGCCTACATCTGCAGCCGAGTGATGAGGGTGAAGGCGGCGTTTTTCGACCAGGTAGTTCAACTCCGCCTCAAAATCCGGCCGACATAGTAGATCGCTTTGATGTGGTTCTTTCTTCGACCATTGAAGCTCACAAATTTTCCGTGAGATGCGTTGGCACAGTACTGTGGTCTCCCTTCCACCGGCTGGCTCAGAGTGGTTTGGTGCTCGATATGCTTTGAGTTCTCCGCATGCACGCGATTCTTCGTCCACTCCAACTTTTCTTGGGATCTTTGGCCCTCTCGAATTTTGAAGAAAGGGAGGCTTCTCGCCGACTTTGACAGAAGTTTCCAAGGCTTATCTTCCCATTGAGCTTCAATGTCCTTCATGGTGCGCTGCTCGAAGTCGCCGATAGCTTCTATCTTCTCCGGGTTGATCTCAATCCCTCTGTGATCATAAACCCCAAAACTTTCCGATCACGACCAAAAGCGCATTTGGTCGGGTTGAGCTTCATGCGTAATGCCGGCTGGCGAAGGTCTCTCCGTGTCGGTGATATGGGCGGCCGCCAATCTCGACTTCACCAAGATGTCGCCCACGAAGCCACATTGCGCCGAAATGGGCCTTGAAGATCTTGTTGACCGTACCGGTAGCCGCATTCTTGAGACCAAAGGGCATCACTTTGTAGCAAAAGGTGCCCTCGGTGATAAAGGACGCCTTCTCCTGATCATGCCTCGCCATGCGGATCTGGTTGTAACCTGAAAAAGCATCCAAGAAACTTAGCAACGATGTCCCGCGACTTTCGCCCACCAACCGATCACGCGGAGGGGGTAGCTGTCCCGGGCATGCTTTGTTGAGGTCGGTGAAGTCGACGACGTTGACAACCATTCGTGATATTGGATCTCCGGAAGTCGGCTTTCGAGCCGCCGACCTCCTTCGCTGCCGCTTTTGCCGCCGGGCCCTGTGTGTTTCTTCGCCGAACCGCCCGACGCGGTTTGCCGACGGAGAGCTCATGGCAAATGACGCCAGCGAAATGCCCCAAGATGTCTTCGACTCCAAGCAAACACATCAAGATTAGCTAAAGAAAAGCAATTATCGCGACCTCTTAATGGTTCCGAGGTTGATCCGATCCCGAGTGCCCTCGCCTGGTCGATGGGGATCTCGTGGAGATCTTCGACCGAGTCGTTTCGCTGCCCCGCCCTTCTTCGAAGTCATGGCCGCCTTCAATGGGCATTGCGGTCGCTACTTTTCCCCTTTGTGGTGAGGGCGTAGTGTGCTCTGCTTCCTCTCGTCGCTGACCGCCCCACCCCTCTTGGTGTCGGAATTTGATCATCCGATGGTAGGTGGACGGGATGGCCCGCAAGAGGTGGAGAGACGCTCGCCCAAGATGACATTGTGCCGACTTGATGTCCATCACCACTAACCGGACGCCGACGGTTGATTGGCATGGCGGTTGACCTACGCCGTGGGAAGGGTGATCTCGACCTTCCTGCCGAGTGTCCCGTGAAGCCAATCGGGATCTAGGACGGCCGAGCTTGGACCGGTCGATGCCCATGCGGTTGAATGCATCCAAAATAATATGTCGATCGAGCTCCTGTCGATCATGATCCTCTTCACCTTGAAGCCGTAGATGTCGATCGATATGACGATGGGGTCGCCGTGAGGCGCCTCGACTCCTTCCAAGTCCGCCACTGAAGAGATGGGCACATCGCCTTCTCGCCTCTTGTCGTAGCTGTTCACCGCAGGCATGCCTAGCATACCTCTTCCCGGCGTATTGGACTCCTCCTCCTAAGGTCGGACCTCCGCCGATGGTGTTGATGACTCCCCACTTTGGCGGGCTTCGGCCCGAAGCCCGTCGAGCCGGGGACCGAGAGCGAGGTTGGTGGTCGCCCCTCCCGCTTGCCGCTTCTCGTGGATCAAATTCTTCAAGAAGCCTCTTGGATGAGGTCTTCAATGTCCTTCGAGAACACGACTCTCTCGTGTCGTGGCCGTGGTCCCTGTGGTATCGCTAGACCGCCGTGAGTCTCTCTTGCTCTCGTCCGCTCTCATCGGGCGCGGGGCTTGTGGAGGAGCCCTCTCTCCGGCCTTGTCCAGGCCCTAAAGGGAGGTATTGAGGACTCGGAACACCGGAGGGGAGCTGCTCTTCTATCCTCCCTCCGCCGAACCGACCACCGCGGTTGTTCTTGGGAGGAGGATTTCGATGTGCCTCTGCTCTCTCTCCCAGGCGGGTCCGAAACCACCTAGTGGGATGGGCACCGGAGCGTAGGTCGGCCGAGGAGGATGAAGAGGTACCACCGCCGGGTGGGGCGCCGGGTAGTTGTGGCCGCCTTGTTGGACTCCTAACGTGGCGATCTTGTATGCTTCCGCTTCTTCCATGTTCATGTAGGCATGGGCTTTGGACATCAAGTGCTCGTAGCTCTTGATGGGCTTCTTGTTGAGGGCTTTAGACAGTCGCCGTGTCGCACTCGCCCACCGAGCGCCATAGCGACTTGGCTCTCCTTGGTTCGACTTCTAGCCTCTTCGCTGAAACCTCTTGATGTAGGCTCGAGGCTCTCGCCTCGGCCCCGCTTGGTCCGAATGAGCACACCGAGAGGGTTTGGGCTTGGCATTGGCCAAGAAGTGGTGTATGAATCACGTTCTTCGAAGTCGCCGATGGACTTCTTCTCCAACGAAGTTCCACCAAAGCTTGGCGCTCTGGCCAAAGTAACGGAAACAAATGCGATTGTTGTTTCCTGCTTGCATCATGACCATGGTGTTGTAGTAGTCCCCGCATGCTCGGACGTCCTGTCGCTCGTATACTTGTCCATCGTCGATCTTGAACTTCTCGGCCAGGCATGATGGAGTCGGTGAAGGGTGCTCCTCCGATGAGGCCGCGACCGGCCGTATACTTGATTGTAGTCACGGCCGACCCGGTGGGCGGTTGGGAGGAAAGCCGGCTGTGAGGTCCGGAGGTCGAGGCTTGGCTGGGCGGCTCCACCGCCTGGCCGGGAGAAGGGCTTTCATCGGTGAGGTCAAATGCTTGGGCGGCGCCAGAACGCGCCATGAGCCGGCCGCCTGGCAGGGTGAGGTGGCGCTCCTCGGTGATCCCTCCGTGACTTGTCAAGGTGGGGAGTCTTCGAACGGATCCGCCTGGCGCCGGGTGGTTGTCCCGGAAAGCGTGGAATGGCGGCCGGAAGGCTGGCCCGCCGTTGTTGCTGATGGCTTTGTCGCTGTTAAGGCGGGAGGCGAGTGAAGAGGTCACTGCAAAAGCTTGGAACCGCATGCATGGTGGCTTGCATGGCTTGTGATCTTCTCGGTGGATTCCGGAGTTGGGCCCGGGTGACATAGCCCGCATGTAGGTTCCCCGACCTAAAGATCATCGCCACGGACATAGCCGCAAGAAGAAGAAAGGAGGCCCCACGGTGGGCCAAACTGCGATGTATATAATCACGTCACTAACCTCGGATGAGTTTAGCTTTAAAGAGAGCGAGTCCGCTTTCTCCTAAAGCCTCCAACTGACGACCAAAGGATTTGCCTACAACAGAAAAGGACTCGCGAAGAGGCGGAGTTGGGATCTCCTGTGGTTCCTCCACCGGCCAAGTTAGTAGAGTGGGGATAGTCTAATGGAGCGGAATTCACTGTAAGAGATCTCTTACCTTGTTAGCCGCTCACGCTTCTTTATAGTAGGGTTAAGGGGTATTTTCGCCTTTCCATTAGTTTGGGAACCACCGGTGAGTCACCCCTCCACGTGCGGAGCCGAGGATTGGTCAACATCCTCCACCGCTAGAGTAGCCGGCCTTTACAGTGCGTCAAATCGGGAGTAACTGAGGGTCGTGGTCTATTCGCCATTAATGGGATGGGATCGCTACCGTATGCATGGGTCCGGTGTGCCTTAAATACCGTGGAGAGATGGGGAATTAATAGCGCCATTTAATGCGATGTTGATGGGCTCGGCATCGTGGCCGCCGCTTGAGTGGAGAGAATCACGCAGGCGCAGAGAAGGGGAGCCGTGTCGGATGGCCACTCATGCCTCTAGGGCCCCTGATGATTTGCCGAGGGGACGCATGAGAGCTTTATGCGCCGCCTCTAGGGACGAGTGGCCGAGAAGGGTAGGCTCGATTCGCTCCACATTGTTTGGAGAGGCTCGGCAACTTGTAGGAAGGGATCGAACGGGCGGCGGGTCGGAAGGACGACCGACACCGCCTTCCGCCGCCCGAGAGAGAACTGCTGGCCGACTCGCGACCGCTTCGCGCCGGCCACGGGCGATAGTCGCCTAATGGACCGGACTGCTCCGGACATGCAGTGCCTGGCCGCTGGGTTGAGTGTGGAGGTTCTTGTCGGCCCTCATTAGTAAACAAGCTGCCGGCCCGTGACGGCCGCTTGGCTTCTCCTTAATCACCGATTAGTGGTTATGACCATAACATCTCCTCGAAAATCTATTCCGACCTTCCGTTGTAACCTTTGGCAACTAACCGTTTTTGAATTTATCAATAGACCCATCAACACGGTATTTTTTTGAGCACCCATTTGCATCCTATGGCTTTTCTATTTTCTCGGTAAATCACTAAGCTCCCAAACTTTATTCTTTTCTATAGAATCAAGTTCTTCTCTCTCATAGCCTACCATAGATCTAACTCATGCGATTTCATCGCCTGTAGAAGTTTAGGGATCTTGTTCTTCTATATTTGTATCTACCGAGAAACAAGATGGCTCACATGAATACAAATAGTAATCATCCATCCATGAAGGTTGTGTTCTTGGCCTTTATTGCCTACAACCGGTTGATGAGGTACATCATTTTCTATAGGTATTTTATTATTTTCAAGGTTAGGTTCATTCACAATATCTCGGTCATTAGTGGGAACAACACTGTAATAATCATCATCTATTATAGTTAGAGGTTTTATTTCTCTTGAACTTATTCCTCTTCCTCTAGATTCTCTAGAAATGTAGCATCTCGCTTTCAATGACCCTTTTTTATTATAGAACTTATAACTTTTGATTTTTTCAAACCCTATAAATCTACACTTTAATATTTTAAAGTCTAACTTATCTCTAAGTTGACTTTGAATGAGAACATGGGCTATACATCCCCATTTTCTCGAGATGACTTAGATCTGATTTTCCCATTCCATAACTCATAAGGTGTAGATACAACTGATTTGATGGAAATTCTATTTAAAATATAGTTTGCGCTAACAATGCTTCTCCCAAAATTTCTTAGAGACCCGAATGAGACAACATGTATCTAACTACATTTAACAATGTTCTATTCTTTCTTTCACACCTCTCAGGTGGTACTTGATTGTTGTATGCCTTTTAATTCCATGTCAATACAATAACTCTTAAATTCTTTAGAGTTATATTCCCCATCTCTCAGTTCTTAATATTTTGATATTCCTTCCAAGGTTTTCAATTCTCTTATTTTATATCTTGCATTCAAAAGCTTCCAATTTTCTAGATATAAGATAGACGGTGCAAACTTAGAATAATCAATGTAATAAAATATTCCTTATTACTATGAGTTTTGACACTTAGGAGACCACAAATATCCGAGTGTATCAACCCTAAAAGTTCATTGGCTCTTTGTCCGCCAATAAAAGGTTTTCTGTCATTTTACCGCTAAACAATGTTCACATGGTGGTAATTGAACATTAGATAGTGCAGTAATAAGTTCATTCCGATAATTTCTTTCATTTTTAAAATACTAGCATGTCCTAGTCTAGAATGCCACAATTCGCACTCGAAATATAACAGATAAGTAGTTCAAATTGAAAATTTTATTATCGTAATTATTACAAACTACCGGAAGAATGCATAATTCATGCTCGTACATATTTTCCCATAGCATACACTTTATTATTTTTGCCTATAGAAACCCGGTTATTGTAGAACCTAACTTCAAGTCCTTTCTTCATCAAGCTTGGAACAGATCGATTGCTACGAATTCTCGGCGATAGAACACATCTTTGAGGACAAGAACACTATCCCTAAGATCCATCTATATGAACCAATACCTTCTACATCGAGATAGGTATTGTTTCCCATATAGATCCTCTCGTTTCTCCTTTCTTCATTTCGGTGAATTTCGTGACTCCATTCTTGTCTTTATGATATGTCCGGTCGCACTTAGAGTCGATCCACCAACCATTGATGTCCACATCACAAAGATTGACTCGATACCGTTGAAGAATTTAGAGGAGGAGTGAAGAATATTTGATTTTGGGGCTCTGAAGAGGGTTATCTTTCTCTTGTTTCGTATTTTCGAGAGAAATCATTTCAATTTATAGGCTTTTCACCCAATCATCTCTACCCCAAAATCACCTCCAAATAAATACAATTAAAGGCCATTTATCATTCTAATTCAATTTCTGACCCATTAATTTCTATTAATGGCCAATTATCACCCATTAAACATGTGGATTATTTGGTTGATTTGGTCAACCATTTCTAACAAATCTCCTCCAATGACAATGGTGGGTGGTGTAATATCCTCTTCTCAGATTTCGATCCTCGGAGCTCTGGTTTCTTCAGATCGCCAAGATCGCGACTCGATCGCCCCTCGCCGTGTTCGCAGTAAATATCTTACTATCCCTCTAGTTTTATTTTTGCGATAGTCGCTCGAGTAAAAACTTTCTTTCTCTTTTACCTTCATAGAGAAAGAGAAAATTGTTTTCTGACAGATAAAACCGTCGAGGGGGAAAAGGCAAAAGTTCATATGCATGCTTTCGGAGTTTCTAATTTTATTTTATGATTGTGAAAAGACAGATAAAAGTTACTGAAGCTCGACAGATAATGGTCATAAATGTCACAAATTATAATGGATCCAAATCCAATTACAATTGCGGCTGACTGGATTTTGACTTGGATGTTGTAGGGTACCCCGTCATAAAAAGGGAGGAATCAGGTTCACAATCAACGGCCACAACTACTCGGATAATGCAGAGCTGAGGGTCTAAATGAATTTTCTGGAGAAGAAATAATTTTCATATATTATATATCTTTGATCAAGAATAACTAGGATAAGGCTTAAAATTTGGAACTCAAGAATTCAATAAACTTGGCGCAAGATTGAAAAACCCAATTAAATAATTCGAAGGGAACAGTTGAATGAAAGGGTAGGGCATGAAGATAATTACTCTAGGAAAGTAAATATTGCAAAAGGATCAACAAAAGTTAAGAAACCTTTAGTTTCTTAAGCTAGAAAATACCACACCAATATTTCACCATTATTACCAAGACATATTATTGAGATGGTATAAACAAGTGATAATATTCATTCGACGTCAATTAAAAATACAAAATCATCTATTGCTAGACATTTGCACCACGTTGTTAACCTAAATAAAAATTCAAAGAATCCTCAAGCCAAGAAATGACAGAATTAAAACTTCCTCAACGACATGGTTATCACTGGTTTAATGCATCTCCAAACTGAGATTTTTCAAGAATAAATTTGAATGATACAACATAAATCTGCACTCAATCTTTGCCAATGTCACAAGAACTAAAACTACCCTACGGTTCAGGACCACATATATGATATAACTAACCGTGACCCTGCATATCGAGTATTTCATCGAAGTTTTTCAATCTCTGAAATCCTTCACTGACCAGGAAGCGTATTTTCTGCTTGTCATCACAGTGCCGGTTCTTCTCCATCTCCTGCCTCATTGTATTTCTCAGCTCATCTGAAACAAATAACAAATCAAAAAAACAATCTGACATTGAATTATTATATGAATTAGTTATGAAACAGAGGCCTAAATTCTAATATTAATATCACCCACATATTCCCACCAAAATCAAGTTGCTGAAAGAAGTTTCAGATGTAAATCTGGTAAGCAAGTTTAAAATCGTATAACTTGGAAATATGTCCAATTTAGAACCATGTGACTTTATTTTCAGTAAAACATGAGCATAACAAGTAAATAGTATTAAAAGGTTTGCATTAAAACATGTAGAGAACATTTACATGGTCCTCCAATTGACTTCTACCATGGTTGGCATAATCAGGGTGGGTTATGTTTGGGAACTTCTACCATGGTTTCAGCACATGAAGAGGTAAAGAAGAAAAGATGAAAATTTCTCTAAAACCCCAATTTAAAGTTGTTGTTAAGAGATACTGCCAGTAAATGTCTTCAAATGTTTCGACTGTCCACATGAGACCACTTGAAAGTCAAACACAAGGATATGGCTATAGCTCAGATGGACATGCAAACATGAACATAGCCAGAAATGAGCTATCAACTAAGGAGATTGGATTAGGCATCTAACAAAATTGCCTTAGACTAATGTTTATGTGATGTGATCTAGTGTTAATATCTAGCGCATAGAAGCTCTAAGCTAGCATGTCCTGAAAACATTTTTCACTTTTTACTCATTACTTTACAATTAAAACATCAGTAACCACACCTCTTGCATGAATCGGGCCCTGCAGCAGTCTGCAGAGCTTGCCTGTAAAGCTTCAAGACACGAAACTAACTATAAATGCCTGCAAGTCCAATGAGGGAGCCATTATGATAGCAAAGTATTATATCTTGATATTATGTCTTTCCTCTCACTTGAAAGACATAACAAAACTGATCCTGCTGAAATTTCTCTTCAGATCATAGTATTCATATTAGAACCTTGTCTTGAAGAGGTCTTGTATTCTCCTGAATAATTCCTGACTCTCCCATCAATGAGCTGCTGAGAAACCAAGAAACAGTTCATAGTATATTATGTGAAAAAGAAATAACAAGGAAATTGAGCATCCACACTGGTGTTGACGAGCAAAGTAAAGGCATAAATAACTTTGGACATCTTTATGTATGCATTTAACATAGTTCTCTTATGATATGGAGATTAACGGTTTCCTAATTGCTTAAATCCAAACAATCTACATTATGTACTGTGCTGTTTAGTCCAGACCTTTATTCTGATTTAAAAGAAATAAACACATAACTTGAAGTATATAGTTTCCACAATAATAAATAAGCTGACACGTTAGTCCAAAAAAAGGGGAAAAGGGAATATGGCCAAAATCATAACTTCAAGTCATTAAATTTAAGAAACCAAAGAATCTTTAAAGAGAAGAAAACACACTAAAAATACAGGGTTTGCACTCTATACCTGATCGCTAGCAACGATGCACTAACTTTATCAATTCATTCCAGTACAACACAAAAAAGTGATAGGAATGACGAAACTGGCTCCTAATCTGGACTTACCGTGAGTAAAAGAATAGTGTTATGAAATGATGGAAATAAAAAAATCACAAAAGTTTCTTTAACTCCAATTCATAAGCATTCCCTTGACTTACTAATCAGTGACAAAACAAAAATTCAGTATCCTTTATTATTCACCATACATTGCTTGAGGAAATAAGACCAGCACTAAAATTACATTTATGGGATAAATGGCCACATTGTTCAAGATCTCACACTAGTTCCTCCAATTGTATTCTCAACAGACCAAAATGATTAAGCACCATTATATTGATATACGAGATGTAATCGACAAGCTAATATCTTAAGATAACCTTTTAACTTCAATTTATTCAATTATAAAAGGCACATGAAAGCCTACCATACAACAAACCCTTGTGAGCATCAAAGTAATAAAATCAGTCATGTATGTCTTTCGATTTGTCATAAATTGGTCACACACACCGCACGAGTCTTTTACTTAGAATTATCTTTCAACAATTATATAGCATGGCATTTGATGACCTAAAGATGCTCGACGAAATGACTGAGAAAACACAAAATCCATAATATAAAGATTTCAATGGTACTACTGATAATATACAAATTAGGAGATTTTCATGAATCTATCACGCAATTAAGAAGTCACCCACGCAACGGATAGATAAAGACTATCAAAATTTGGGATTTCAAAACCCTAGCACAATTGGCCCGCTTTTTCTAGTGCTAGCTTCATTTCATGAAAACTAAATTAAAATTCAAGAGAAGGGGGGAAAAAATTTAGATTACCTCGTGAGTTTTGATGTGGAAGTTGATGCTAGAGCTCATCAGTGGACATTGAACGAATGGGTCGCGGAGAACGAAGAAGAAAAAGTTTGGGTAACGGACCCCGGAATAATTTCATATTAGCACCTGATCTTTAAAATTTACAAACTAACCCTAAAATTTTAGCAGGGATTCTATCAAAATCACCGCTACAGGAGTGCTCGAGAGAAGTGATTTACACTATTAATAGTCACAATACCCAATATAATCCTCTAGCTATCCATGATGTTCTTATGGAATCCTTACTCTTAAAATTTTATATTAACACCTGAATCTTTAAAATTTTACAAATTAACCGCTACAGTTACGTTGATTAATAAATCTAAAGATATCTTTTGATACTAGTCCCTTAAATCTTTATTATTGCAAAATTAGTCCCTCAAATCATTGAAATTACTATCAGGACTCCAATTTTATAGGTTGTCCTAAGATTAGCCCTTCAAATCCTTCAACTTTGTTGTTACTTATTGTTGTGTTTGTTAGAAATCACGACATACAACTAATTATATGGAAAGATGTATATCATGATCGCTAATCAAAATTAGATAAAATAGAAGATTACATGAAGCGATTCCAAATCCTCCACCTAACATTATCCTAAGATCTTTAGAAAATAGCTTCTCAAGAGAGAAAAAATTCCAATCGAATACATCCATCATGGAGAGAATCGATACACGCCGAGATTGACAGGATCTCTAAAATTATATTTTTCTATCTATATATGTTTTTGTTATTCTTTTTCGTGTGTGTTCATATGACCACATGCGTCTTTCTTACATAAGGTTAAGTCATCGATCATGATAATCAGATGGAATTTTATAGGCGTTCAATTTTGGGTCCTGCTTCTATGCATTTTCCATTTAAATCATATTCTAGGAATAACAACAACCTACACATATGTAATGTCGTTTTTAGTTTATATCCTATTCTCTGGATTAATTTAAGTTAGATGGTTCGCTCTACTATTGAAAATCTGTGCATGAAGGCTTTGTCATCATCGCAGGGCCAGTTATCTGATGAGATGATCTGATCTGACTTTTTCTAATTTTTAAAATAAAGATCAGAATGTTTGTATACAACTTAAACTATAGAATAAATGTTGATTCCTCTCCTATAACTATCTAGCATTGCTATCTAAGTTCCATTTTTATTGAATATATATCTCCATGTTCCCTTTAATTAGGAATTGTTCAAATCAAATGTACCGAATTTTTATTATAGTTTTGGAAGTAACTTCCCAAATATTGTGATATTTTTAAAGTTTTTGACCGCTAAGTGAAAAACGCTCAAACTCATCAGGTTTAGTGATATTTATAAATGCTTATGCGACGTTGTGACATCTCTCATGCTACCTACCTATTTGATTAGCATCAACTTCGAATTCATTGATTCACCGTTGAGTCTTAAAGTGAGCTATAACTCAACCAGACCTAAAACCGGTTTCTATTTATTTAATTTATCCATTCTTAAAGGAAGACATTTAATAAAGATTATTTCTATTTTATTTTTTATGTTTTTTTTAAAAAAGCCTTTTTCCAATTGACCAGTTTTTGAGGAAGAAAATTGCTGCTAGTGGTGAGATCCCGAAGTAAAGCCCTTCCACCAAAACCTAATTTCATTGATAAATATAATGATGGAGGGAAAAAAGGTCAAGAAGCACGTATGCACTTGCATTAAACATAAGATCCAATTTTTAAAAAATGATGAAAGTGGCTCAAGTCCTTAGTTAAAAAGTCAATATCTTTTGTGATGCAATAGTTATGTATTGGATAGCATTGGCTACGTTAGTCGCTTGAGTCCCTTTGGCATCGCTTGGCAAGGGGTTAAGGAAGAAGGGTTAATGAGAAGGACTAAATTAATTAACCCATCACGAGAGGTTAAAATAATTTATTTCGCTTGGATGATCGGAGGGTTATTTTTTGTGTTTGGCAATAAAGAAGGGTTAAAGAGGTTAGTTGCCATAAATATCCTAAACTATATTCTTTTTAGAAGTTTTCAGAGGGAGTAACTCTTATTCCTCCCCTTTTGACGGATTTGTTAACCCCTCTAAATGAGGGGTTAACTAACTTTAACCCTTATAAAGGGCTTGTTAACCCTTTGACCAAATTAACCCGTTTGATGTTAAGGAGGGTTAAACCCCTTTAACCCTTCTCTTAACCCCTTGCCAAACGGGCCTTTGAGTTTAAAGAAGCATAGACTGGACACATAGATACCCATCAACAATAAGAACTTTTCCTTGCTAGAAATTAACAATACCAAGGCAATTAAACTGATTATTAAAAAAAAAAAAAAGAAGACTACATCAATTGTGTTAAAGAAAATAATAATAATAAACTTTATAAGGCGAGTGAGAGGTAAAAGCTACCAACTTGGTTCCCACTCAACGGATCCTTAAGCTTGTTGTTTTCTCCATTCTGGTTTCCTCCTTATGTTATTTGTCCCTCAATGGTTCTTTGAAGAATGAGGAGCTATTTGGTTTCA
Source organism: Asparagus setaceus (assembly GCA_012295165.1). Lineage (NCBI taxonomy): Eukaryota > Viridiplantae > Streptophyta > Magnoliopsida > Asparagales > Asparagaceae > Asparagus > Asparagus setaceus. The sequence goes on along the minus strand of WHSE01000066.1, from coordinate 292 downwards.
CATATTTTAATTTTGGTTTGGCGGCAAAAACCCTTTCTTTTTTTCCAACTTTATGTGTTTAGTTTTATTTTTAGTTTCAACCCTTGTTTGTACTTAGAAGACTCTTAGCCACGAGCAGCCCAGTAGATCACATGGCAAAGCCATGTCTCCCTGTGGGGCCCGGGTTCACTACTACAGCCAAAAAGCAATAAAAAAGAACTCTTAGCCACTAAATTTACTTTTGATTACAACCATCCATCGATCATTTAATTAACCATTGAGATTTGTTTAAACGAAAAAAGTATAACGGTAT